>OY744481.1:96531768-96605490 GCA_963556165.1 Tipula helvola
AATAAGTTGTAAGTTTTTAAATGAATTTGTCTTAGGCAAACGGATTATGGTACCGAACTTGCGTTGGAGATTACGAAGCGGTGCAGTTCCAACTATTTTTCCACAACAGGAGAGTCGTAACTAGAAATTCAGAATTTACAACCGAAAATAGAGGACCGCATTACAACACTTCAAGATATTTTGGATAAAAAAGTTAAGTATCAATATCCTGATTGGACTATTCAATTGTGGCATTCCAATTTACTTGTTTATAAAATTAAAATTAGTTCTGAAGGAATTCCGTCTATGTGCTTCTCATTTTTTATTGATAATAACCTTGTTGTTACTAAAATATTTGAAAACGATCGTGAAATAAAAACTTACAAATTTTATTCAATTCCCAATATTGAACCCAACATTTAAAATTAAAAATTAATACTTTTTCAAAATTTATTTCATTTATTACTCATTTAGAAGATAATGCAGATGATAAGCGTAGGAGTTTAACTTTTATTCAAGAGCAAATAAATTTAGTTAATTTAAAATCCCCTAGATACTCGTCAGACACTTTACTTTTTTCGGCACTTTTTTTGTATACATTTCCGACCGCATATAATTATCTTCGCGAATCTAAATTATTAGTTTTGATATTTAAAATCTTTCAATATCGGTAGCGCAAAAACAGGTTCTATTCATTTAAATTATTTAAAATCAAAATTATTAAAATCTGGCGAATCTAACAAATTTGTAAATCTTTTATTAGATGAAATATATGTAAAGTCGGCCATAACATATAAAGCTAGCAATATTCAGGGAATCGCGCAAAATGAACCTTTAGACAAACCCGAAATTGTAGCTGCAAATACGGTACAAACATTTATGATCACTTCATTATACTCCCAAAGCAAAGATGTAGTTGGTTTATTTCCATGTAAGTCGCAAGACACTGCGTTTCTTCTTAATCGCACAAATAAAATTTTAAATCTCCTCAATGAATCAGGGTATGAGGTTGTATCTATTATTACTGATAACAACCAAACTAACCGTAAACTTTTTAAAGAGCTTTGTGGAGGTCGGGAATTGCAGCCATATTTTTTTTCAAAATTTAATTCAACAAAGAAAATATTCCTTTTGTTTGATTCTGTGCATTTACTCAAATGCGTAAGAAATAATTGGCTAAAGGCTAAAACTTTTGAGTGTCCTAAATTTGATTTAGTTGACATTGATTTTTGTGCCAACGTTAAAGATCTCGAATCAATATTTAATCACGAAAATTGTTCGGTCAGGCAAGCTCCAGCTTTATCCCATAAAGTACTGTTTCCAAATTCGTTCGAAAAACAAAATGTTTACTTGGCAATTAAATTATTTGACGACAAAAACATTTCAGCATTAGATTATTATTATAAAAACAAAATTTTAAATTTAAATCCGGGTACCGCGAATTTTGTTACAATGAGGTACTTGCCCAATATCGATTTTAGTTCATTTGTCCCCACGCTTGGGCAGCGCTGACTACTTTTTTTTTTTTTACATGCAAAAACAAGTAAACTCATGTTTACAAATACAAGTTTCTTGTCTAAATTAGTGGATGTCCCCCTACTTTTTTTTATGATTAATAAAGATGAGTATGTTGCGATTAATAATAAATATCAAATTTTAAAATTAATTTAGTCGAAATTAATAATTTAATGCAACATTCAAACCCATGTTTAACCATATAAAACTACATACGAAATATTTTGGCCGTCAGTCAGCAAGCGTTGCAATTATATTTGGGAAAATCACTAATTATCTGGAAATGGTGGAGCGTGTTAACGAAAAAAATTATTCTAATAGGTTTCATAAACTAAACGAATTCGCGCGACCGGTGTTTAGTTTAGGTCAATCAAATTACAAATTTCTTGGTGGTAAAAATGTGTTACTAGATTTTATCAAAGCTGCAGATTAAAAGCACCCTTACGTCCTGAAAGCACTCTTATATCTGAATAGTTAATAATTAACTGTTCAAATTAATGTGTCTAATAAGCCATTAACTTAAAAACATAAAATACATTGCGACTGTTGTCATTTAGTTCACGTACTGGGTCTTCTAGTTGCTTCCAGTTTAATGGATTCTCGGATAGAACGTTTATCTGAAAACCCCCCCAAAAAAATAAGCAAAATCAGAAAATAAAATTACTATTTGACTATAAATTAGCTATACCTAAGTTGAAGATATGGTGGACCTGCTAAAATAAGGCACTGCACAAGTTGCTTTTCTGATATTCGAAGATTTTTTCCTTATAAGTTCTTTCCAGTTGCTGCTAATATTTTCCAATTTCACAATAAATTTGTAATGATTTCGCTGATCATTACTTCTTTAAGCAAAAAATCTACTTATTATATTAATTATCTAATCTGAAATGTATGTATGTAATAGTGTTATTAAACAATCAAGACAAAATAAATTTCACGTAAAAATTATGCATAGAGAAAAAGTAAGGTTATGTATTTGATAATTTGAATAATACAAATGCATTATTTTCTTTTAAAATTTAGCACAAAATAATATAATAATTAATATTTACAATTTATTTTTAATCTGTTTTTAATTCTATGGTAAATGGAATATAAAATATTAACAAACTCCGTTTCACGAGAAATTTTATTTTGAACTAAAAAAAAACAAAATGTTTGTTTACATAACAAAATGCTTTTTAGTTAACTATACTGCCACCTACACTATGTCGATGAAAATAAAAAATAATAATTTTTGCTTTCAGCAGTATGGCTTGTATATTCTAGAAGGCATTGGTTAATTACGTCGTAAATATATAAACAAAACTAAAAAAAATATGCATACATAATATGTATACTCGTGGCTGGTCGGTCGTTGACGATCGAAGAAGACGGACGTGTTTTTTTTGTCGTCCTCTTCGTAAATTTAATTTAATTTAATTTTTAATTTTTATTTTTGTTATACAGTGATTTTTTAGTTTTAGTTGTTTAGTGTATTAAATAAATGTAAATAATATTAAGTGTAAGAAATAGTGCCATAATTAATTACATATTATTAATAATAGTAAATAGTGATAATAAAGTTTTAATGTGAATTTGGAAAATGTAATCCACCGGGATGCATTTACCAGGCAATATTTTAAGTTTTTATTGATAGAAATCAAATTTATTGATTTCTTGATAAATTGCATGATTTTGACTGTAATATTTGTGTGGTTGTGTAAAAAATTTGGATGCATGTCTCGTTTTTTTTGATCAAATTAATATAAAATTTAAAATTAATCCATTTTGATACGCAGTTAATATGTATTCCTGTTTGTTCGTGTTTCATTTATAATACTTATACGTATTTTAGTATTTGTTTTATATACAATGGATTATATGGAAGATTAATTTATAGAACAACTATGTTGGATTAATTTTGATATAAATTTTTATATAATTTTGTATATATAGTTTTAATGTTTAATATATATCTTTATTATATGTAATGTATATATAAATATAATTAGATTTTGTCCGCCATTGAAGTGTTGTGTGTGTAGTGTGATATAAATGAAAACTTATACTTATTGTTACGTCCCGGCTATACATAATGCATACATATAAAGGATTAAATGAAATGAGAATGTTTTTATGTGGATGCATTTTCATATTGATTACGTTTACGCATATGAAAGAGTACATAATATATGAGAATATTTATTTTCTGTATGTGTGTGAATGGCTTAATATTATGCTAGGATTCTAATATTTTTCCTGTGCTGAGATGTTCTAACATCACTTTCGATTCGTTTTCGATAGTATTTTGTCTCTTGTAACAAGAACAAAATTGTACGCTATTTTCTTCTTTCATCACAATTTTTCTAATGCGATCTCAGCCTTCTGTATACTTTTCCTTTTCTTCACATCGATAAAATATCGCAAACAAAATTTTTTGTGATAAAGAGTGATGAATGAAAGTAGAAATAGAATGCGTTTTATGCGAGTATGCTGAGATCGCAATAGAAAAAGCTTAATTCAAAAGTCGAAATAGTATACAATTTTATTCTTGAAAAGAGAGACATGAATACTATCGAACATCGAAAAAAGTGATGTTAGAACATCTCAGCACTGGTGTTGTTTTCATTCGTTGTTTCATTTAAAGTGCTCTTTATATACCAAGAGCGACACATACGCAACACAAATATTATGTTTTCGATCCAAATGGGATTCGAAATTCTTATATGAATAATTCGTATAATCGAGCGAATTGAATCGAATGGGTCATATAATTCATATTAAATCATTATATGAATAGGTATTTCATATAACACGATTTGTTTGGGTATTTTGGTTTTAATACGGGGTAGTAGAGACAATGTAGAATTATATTAATTATTAAATTAATTTAAATGGAGTCTTATGCGTAATTATCTAATATATATGTAGTTTAAATTTAATTTTTTTTCTATTTAACTTATTAATTATTTTATTATTGGTAAATTATCTAACTTGAACGGTATTTTTGGGATCAAGATAGAACGAGTCACCAAGTCACCATGTTGTTTTATAGGTTTGGTCTTGATGCAAGCATAGAAGGGGATGCGATTGGATGACGTGAGCTGTAACAACAAAATATGGCTGTCTTATAATTAAGTTTTAGTTTAAATAGGATTCCAGAGCATTGCGGCATCCTCGTTGGCCAATGAAATGATTGGTGGGAATTGAATATTAAAAACAAATTTTTGTTAACCGTCAGATTGCTTCTGATTTGAGATTTTAATAATTACAATCAATTTAATTTTAATACTTGTATTTCGAATTGTTTAGTTGTTAATTGCTTATACTACAGCTATTTTTATGGTGGAGTGGTGCTGTCCTGAGCTTTGCATATTTTGCCGTGTACATTCCTTTTAAGGGATGAGTGTAGGAGTACAAATGGGAGGTGAATGGAATGGTTTGTTGTTGTGGGAGAAAGTATCAATTAGTCGATATTCTGATACTTGATAATATACTGCGGTCTTACCTTGTTAATTTTTGCAACAACCACACCGTGTAATTTTCATTCCGTTTGGAATAGTTTCAAATCAAGTCTTGATCATAAAGAACTATTCTGCCAATAATTTTGGAAATTTTATTGGCTTATTTAATGTTTGTTTTGCACAAATTACTATTTATTTGGTTATCAAGGTATGACGGCAGGTATATTGGTTATGCTTTATAGTTTTACAGTTTAAATTGTGACGGGCATGGAAATACATAGCTGCAGTCAAGTCATGAAACGACTGCAGCAACAATATAAGTTGTGTTATATTTATCCTTATTTAATTGTGTTTATTTTATTTTATTCTATTTTATTTTATTACATTTTATCCCACCTTCATCAGGGGTGGACTTATGTTGTCTTAGAGGAAAGTTGGTGGATATATTTTTAAATTTAGAAGATGACTAGTATGACAAGGATTTTTTGAATGGGAAGATACTAATTGGATTTATTATACTAGGTCGAATTTTGAGATACCGCTCTATAAATTTTAAATATAGTTTAAATAAATGATTATAAATTCCTTAGAAATAACGAATATATAATTAAGTTGCTTTGAATTTTAGAAGGATTAATGAGCTTAATGATGTGTTTATTAATTACTTTTACTACAGCCATTTTATCAACTAAACCGGGAGGATTTTATAGTTTAATAATTTTTAGTTTTTAAAAATAGTAATTAGTGACAATTAACTAATTTAGATTTTGATTTTCAGAAATATTCAGAGAAACACAATATAGATTTCCAGACACTTTGTGCCGAATTAATTTCAAATTTAAATCATTAACTGAGGTTGGGTAAAAATTTGTTTCTGCTACATATTATGAGATGAGATGAGTTGATTTTGCAGCTGGCGAATGATGAAAACTGCTAAAATGTGCAGATGATGAGATTTGGTAGTCGGGGGATATCCAATTATTTTAGTATTTCTGGAACTCATTGGATCATGTCGGGTTCATCTATTATAATTATGTTTTATATTAATTATCAAATTACATTAATTATTTATATAATTATACTTAGGTTCACGAGCTCCAACTACATGAATTAATATTTGATTTGAATTTTCAGAAATATTGGTGACCATGGCGATGAATTTAATTAATTAGTTACATGATCTATAGTAGATTTAACAATTAAATAGTGCGGTTTTAAGCGCTGATTTAATAATGTGAATTTAAATTCTAAAAGTAGTATTTAATGATAATTAGCTGATTTCGACCTTAATTTTCAGAAATATTCGTGGAAATTCAACGCAGATTCCCAGAAATTTATAGCATTTAGCGGATAAGTAGTTTTAGAAATTCTGTTGTTTTGATTTATATCCTCCTATATTACAGATCTTTAGTTCTGAATTCATACTTTAGATACTAATTTATGTCTTATAATTTTAATTTTGGGTGCTGGTGATATTAATTGTAATTCATTACGAAATAGTTATCACAGAGCAAACTGCTATAATTTAAGTGGTAGGTGCAGGAAAATGCTTTATTCATAATAGTAGTTTTGAATTAACCCTAAAGCTCTTAACATATTTTGTAGATATGTAAACAAAAGCAAACACTAAAATATAATGGGATTATTTTTGAAAAAAATGTGTTTGTTCTTTTCCTCGTAAAGTTAGCGGTAAATTGAAATTAAAAAAATAAACATGCTTAAATAAAAATGTTTTGTATAAATGCACGATAAATAAAAAAAATAGAGACTGTCAGGCTCTTGTTAAGAGGTTTAGGGTTAAACTGTAGTTTCCGGATCGGATTGGATACATTGGGATTCCAGGATGAACAAACCAGTTGCGGCACCCTATTCATCAGTTATTATTTATTAATTAATATAAGTGTGAAGAGCATACATATAAAGGGATCTCTTTCTTAATTTACTGATTAATAACTTAGTTTTCAGAATTTAACATAGTTCCAGAATTAATCATTTTATAAGGATTATATTTAATCCCGTTTTTCAGAATACAGTTACAGCCTAATTTAGCTCTCCAGTGTCAACAAAAAGTTAATAAGCTTGTAGTTTAGAAATTGTGCTGTCTTGTGTTAACTATTTTACTATATTTATTACTAACAATTTACTAACTATCGACTGCATAGGTGGCTGAAACCGGGTCGAGTCTCTAATACTAACATTCCTTTCCTATTCCTATCCTATCCCTTTGTTTTATGTAAAGGGTGTACGGTGGATCCGGCGTATCCGGGAATCTTGCTGAGGCTTGGTCGTACACCCGTATCAATCAATCAAAAAATACATAATATGTATACTCGTATACGTATTTTCATAAAAAAAATCATAACAAAAATGAAAGAATAGTATATTGTATAATTAGGAGGAAAAGTACTGCATTCCTGGACGATATCGCCTCGTCCGGCAACTACGGGAGTCCGGAAATTCACTTTTCCTCCGAATTGTACATACTATTTTTTCTCCGATCGGACTTTAAAACGAATATAAACCCAAATTAATTTTTAGTATTATTCATTAATTATCATATTAAGAAATCAAAACAAAGTAAAAAATCGAAAATAACAGAAAATATAAAATTATAGCTTAGTTAGCCACGACATCATAAGACATAAATACATTTTTTCTCAAATCGGATAAAATACGTCAGTTTTCTGGTTTGTTATCGGTCAGCAAAATGAAGTATTCCCCGACACTACATCGTTGCTAGGCAACTTACTAAAAACAGTACTGGAAAGTTTTCCTTGCCTAGGCAGAGAATACTTTCTAGTACTGATTATCATCTGTTTTTAAGAAATACATGATATAGGGCCAGATACTCGATACTTTAGCAATTCGCAACTCTGCAAATATGGCGGATTTGCTAATCGAAAATTTGTTTGCGTAAACTACTCGATTATTTTAGCAAAGTAAAATATATTTTTGTATTCAGCACAAACTTTAAAGTGCATTAAAGTAGCCCACTTTCTGAAATTCAGAAACAAATTGGATTGCTAAATTATCGTGTATAACATGTCTAGCAAATTCGCAAAAAATAACTGCTTATCTGCTTATCTGAGTATCGAGTATCTAGCCCATAATGTATAATCGCACGCGATTGTTATAATTCTAAGGTAACTTTGATAGTGAAATCTATTGAAAATATAAATTGGAAAATTTTGCGTATTTTAAAGGATATAATGGATAAAATGGATAATCTGATATACTGCCGATTAGAGAAAAAATCGTATGTGCAACTCGTGGAAAAACTATAATTCCCGGACTCTTATGGTTGCTGGAACTCGGCTGACGCCTCGTCCCAGCAACTTCCATACTCGTCCGGGAATATATCGTTTTTCCTACACGTTACACAATATACTATTGTTTTTTTTTTTCATTTTTACATTTTGTTTTGTTTTATTAAAATAAATAAATGCGTTTGACCTTATAAGTGTACTTTTATTTCTTCTAAACAATTAAAAATCCATACAGGAATATATTCCCGGCCTAGGCCAGAAAAATATTCTCGTACTATTATTACTTGTTCCTTAGCAACAAATACAACATACTGGAATCATGAGCTTTTCGTTTCGATAAAACAACGGAAAGATATATTTTTTCCTACGATCGGAGAAAAAAACGTTTTTTTTAATTTTTTTTTGTTTTTTTTTTATTCGTTATTCCAAGGTTTGTATTCGTTAAGTGAGGTTTTGTATCAAAAATTGATATTCGTAGATCCGAGGTTTTGTTAAGCGAGGGTTCGTTAAGCGAGGTTTACCTGTACTTGTTTTTTACTCTTTTCTCCTTTCTTGTAAAACACATCGAAAGAATGTCTACTATCAAACTTCTAGAATATTTTAATACCTGCGATTTAGTTTTTAATTTTTTTTTTTAGTCAAAAATTTAATTTTTTTTTAGTTAAATTTTTAACTTTTAGCGCACCGTAAAGTTGGTAGCTGATTTACGGTTCTAGAAAATATTATTGAAGTACAATATAAATAAATAAAACAGCTAAATTATGAATCACACGTATCAAATTTATTATTCAAATACACGTTTTTGTATTGTAGAAAATGGCGATGAATGGCGGTCCGTTTTTAATAATTATATTTTTCTTCGCCTCGATGGTCCTGGTTCACAGTCTTTCTGTTAGAAATACCCATCGAGTTGTGGAGATTTTTCAACCACATAAGATGATTCTCCGATTGTCGAATCATCCTCATATCTTTATCATCGTCATTGAGCAGGATATCGACTTTGGCTATGTTGTTGCATGTTTGCCCACTGCAATTTAAGCAAATAATGGAACAAGCAATCCCTGCTTTTCTGCACCCACAGCACAGGCAGGTCCACAGTTTTCCTTGCACTTGCACGATATAGGCTTTAAAAGCTCAGGTGGAGCGGATCCAGCTGTGCTCATAACCGGTTCCAGTCCATTACTTTTTCCTCGTCAATCCCATTCCTGAGGATTTTTGTAAAATCCGAGCCACGTTTGCACCTGGTGACACGTACTGAATATATGCTGGTGTGCTGCACTTTTTTTTGGTGGGAGTAGTGAGATGTGATTCAAATTTATTGTTAGTCACTGATTTAGCAAAGCGGTGGAATCATAAAACATTTATAGAAATTTCCTGCTTGTTACCGCCATTTAAGGCGATGCGAAATTGTTCTTCTATGGAAGTCAGAACCTCCGGATTGATTTTTTCTTATTTGAATAAATGCACCGATGACTGTAGCTCCGTATGCTTTTCGAGAATTTTGATAAATTTTGATTTGCCGATATTACAAAATCACGTTGTGTTATCGCAACCGCTAAAATCATAAAGGAAAAGTATGTTGTCGAAGTATATGTCTGTTTTGCCCTACACAAGTTCACTGATTAAAACCACAAGGTCGATGTGTTCGCCAACAATTTCAACAGCGTCATAAATAGATGCTTTTTCAATTGCCATGGTTATGATCAGAGCATCTGCGTCCTTAAAAACCCATTCAATTTTTATTTCGACTTTTGCAAAATAAAAGCGAAACAATTGTACAAAGTTATCTTTACTTCTGTCCCTTGCAAGAAAGTTCTCTTGGCTGACTATTGGAAGTGTAGTCAAATGTAAATTCTGTCGATTGGTGCTTTCTCGTACGTCGTACTCTTTCCGAAGTTTTGGTTCCTGCGATACTCATGTCTTTCGGACAACCATCGAATATAATTGTGACCTTCTCTCCAAAGTGTTGTTGCTCGTACGTAACATATCTCTGACAGATGAGGCCAAATGTTTCAATACGACCCCAAACAACTTAGTGCAGAAGAAAACCCCCATCAATTATTCAAATATGTCCGTTACCAAATTGGAAATTTTCCTCCAAAGGCTTGAAAGCATTATATAACAATGGCTTTATTCCTTTCCGCAGTCTTTCTTCGGTGAATAAAGACAATGGAAACGGAGCGAGCTCGTATGCCAAAAATTTGTCATATCAGTTTTGGAGTTACGCAATGCACATCCTTTGGAAAAGTAAGAGTGGATTGATCAGAACTGGTGACGCATCGATTTTAATTTATTTTCAGGGAAAGGATTATTTCCTACTAGATACATATCCAGTTTCTCAATATCGGAATCGCGTCGAGAAACCCGCGGGGGTTTCATGTCGATGTGCTGTTTGGTTGTTGAGCAAGATACTCCGGAGAAATTTTCAAGTTGCTCGCAAATGTTTTAAGCTGAAGCATGCCTAAAGTCCACGATGCTATTGTGATGCCAGTAATTCCAAATCCCTGAGTCAGCCCTCCTATTATTTTCATGGGTCGCGTAAGAGTCTGTACTATCGTTATGTCTGACATAATACCAGACCAATATTATTCATCAAGTTGATGTTGAAGTCCGCATTATCAAACACGAATTCAAAAAACGAATTTCCAAAATGTTGCATCCATCAGCTCGATGAATACATAAATTCTCAAAAATCGTTATTTCTCAGTAGGATGCACAGTATCCTATTGCTGATAAGTTGTTGATAAGGTTCTTTGAACCGAATTTTTTGTATAGGAACGTTCCAATCCCTATAGGTAGCGTGGAAAAAAAAGAACGGGGACGTACAGCTGGTATTATTGCGTGAGCGATCGCTGTAAATATTTTCTTCCAATTTTCCAATGAAACACGTTTATCTTTTGTAATGATTCCAGCAAGAAAAAACTTCCATAGTCTCAGGAACAGCGGCTTCGAAATCTTTTACGCATTTATCAGATGGGGGATAATTATTTTTATCGTATATGACACCTCTAATGCCCTCGCGGATAATCGCCGCAGCTTCACGAATAACTTGTAGTCTTTTTTCGCAAACGTCCTTTTTTTTACTTCTTACCATTTTACCGAAAGTATCTTAAAACCGTATTCCGAAAACAAATCACGCAATCGCGTCCTTGTTTATCGTTAATCAGAATGTCGTGTCCGTACTTTGTTTGTAAATGTTTTTTAGCGTTCTGATATCAAGAACGAAGCCTCCTTTTATTTGATTCATTAATTCATCCAAAGAAAATTGACATTCGTCGGAATTCTCTTGCAGAAAAGAGAAATTTCCTCCATGGCCTCGCCTATTTTGTTCCTGGTAGGTCGGTCGTCCTTCCTTAATGTTCTTGGTAGGTATAGTGAGTACACACGAGAAATGATTTTGGTCAACCGAAAACACAAATGAAATTTTTGTCGAAAGTTTCTGCTACAAAATCGGCTTTTTGATCTTTAATAGGAACTGCTAAACAATATTTAGATAAATTATCCTGCATTGTCAAGTAATATTTGATACCTAAGTGTGTAGAGAGAAAAGGCCTTACTACTTCTAAAAATATTTTATCTAATGTAGGTTCCGAAGTTGTAGTGATGACACAGTTTTTCTATTTTTCTATTTTCGCTATCATATTTGGAATATAAATTTGTTGCTCTAATCTTTTATAAGTTCTCTGTATTTCTTGATGTCCAACAACAGAGGCTCGAATGATATTCTGAGACGGGTCTATTAATATCGGTTTTGGTGGTTTGGCGTCTATTGGAAGGGGCTCCGTAACCTTCCAGTAGGCGCAAGTGTACGTACTGCCTCCTCGTGGCAACCACCGGTAACTGTAACCATTAGGCTGAATATAGACTTTTGTGACAGGCTAAAGTACGGCGCTAAAGGAGAAAACCTTGACAAAAAATCCCTAATCTAAGGTGGAACAGCATATGCCGATGGATGAATGGCTGATAGGTTAATCAGTCTATATATGCGGACTCTGGATACCAGGCACCCTCCAGTTTTATTTAGCCTTCCTGTAGTAAACCTGGGTGACCTACAGGCGACCTTTCTATTCCCAGCAACTCGCAAGAGTCAAATCAAAACGGTAGACGAGGCACGGGAAGGAATACACGGGAGTGGGTCTGCCCTCTCAAAGTCCTTGAGTCCCAATGCTACCGCTTTTCTAGCAGAAGTAAATGTTATTACATCTAGGAGGGAGAGCAATGAGCCCAGATAGTATGTAACGCGTGTAGAAGTATTTCTTACAGTAGACATCTAGGAGGGAGAGCAATGAGCCCAGATAGTATGTATCACGTGTAGAAGTACTTCCAACAGTAAACATCTAGGAGGGAGAGCAATGAGCCCAGATAGTATGTCCCAGCAACTCGCAAGAGTAAAATCCAAACGGTAAACGAGGCACGGATAGGAATATACGGGAGTGGGTCTGCCCTCTCGAAGTCCTTGAGTCCCAATGCTACCGCTCTTCTAGCAGAAGTAAATGTTATTACATCTAGGAGGGAGAGCAATGAGCCCAGATAGTATGTAACGCGTACCGGTCGGCAGTATTATCAGGTTCATTAAGAGCCTGAATATTGGCTGGACGGATAATTAAAACATCTAGGAGGGAGAGCAATGAGCCCAGATAGTATGTATCACGTACCGTTAGGCAGTATTATCAGGTTCATTAAGAGCCTGAATATTGACTGGACGGATAATTAAGTAGGGCTTATGCACAAAAGATCTTTTAGGTCGCAGTGCGGGGTGGCTTGAGCCCCCACATGGCCCTCAAGTAATAATAATAATAATAATATCGGTTTTGTTGTCTAAAATTGTGACTGGTTTAAGAAAACTAGAGTTTGTTATAATTTAAGAATTTAACATAATTTTTGATTTGGATGTGTGAGGATTAGTTAAAAATGAACTTTTACCAGAGGAATTTGTAATTTTCTGATTTTCTGGGTTAATTTCACTGTATAAGCTAGTAGTTACAAAATATCATAGATTTCTGGTTATCTACTTTGGCTTTCTGAATTTTCTAGACATATCCGACTATTAGAGTTCCAGTCACTAAGAATAACCAATGTTTCGGCAGCTCACTCCTTACAATATTGCAGCACGAATTTCCAATTTTCGTAACCAAAATTTTATAAGTGTATTTTTCCCTGGCACCTAGGTAACGGTGCAGAAACATCTCAAACGCCAGGGAAAAATACACTACAAATAAAAATCTTCGCAGGAACACATGCGCAATCCAGGCACGAATGTAGGTTTTCCACAAACAATTTAATTTCACTAGGTAAATAACAATATTTTTCTGTGTTACCGCGTGAACAAAATGCTTTAGCATTTAGTCGCTAGTTTAATTTTAACACCGATTCAAACTCAACACCAGACTCGTTAAAATACTAACATCAATTGAAAATATTGGGCGGCTTTATTCCGAAAGTCTAAGAAAGCCCAGAATTTTTTTTGTCACGATGAATGTTAACAGCAACCCCTGGAATATCCATATCTATACTTCAATTCATTCTGTAGGATATTTCGGAGAAAGTTTCAAGACCGTTTTTGTAAATCGCACGTTTTTCAATAATTCAAAAATATACGGTTATGAGTGCAAAATAAGTCGATTCAGGAATACCTAGAGACCCTATATAAATAAAAATGCGTTTTCAATAATTTACGCGAGTTTTAAAAAGAAATGTAACTAAAAGTCACTTGCCAGTAGGATGAGGATTAAGTCTGGTTTATTGTCACTAATTTTTTAAACTATGTTTCGTATGTTTCAAACGAAGTAAAAAAACGTTTTTTCTTCTCGTCTATACAAGGTTCTCGATATTGCAATTTAATTTAAAGCTCGATGCAATCGCATTTTAAATTTAATATCCGTTTTATCTGTAATACACTATCCAGATAATAATCAATTCTGAATTTTCTAATTATTCCAGATCATTACCGATTAAATTTATAGAAAACTAAAAACAAAAAAAAAACAATTGAGAACGTAAAGTGGATTTTGCCTTTATCCTCCAATAATATATTCTCTTTATAAATCTGGTAAGGGTATGCTCAAAGATGGATACAACCAACAAAGTGATATAAAACTGCTGTAATGAAAATGCATTTTTCAATTTTATCTATAATCCATTTTCGTAGCGAGAGCAGCAAAAATTAAATTAATTATTTATTTATTGTGTGTTTTCATTTATCGTATTCCTCCATCTTTGTTTATAGTTTGTCGCTATTAAGATGGAAGGAATTTTCTCAACTGTTTAAATTTTTAAAATCAAATTTACGTTTCATTTTAAATATTTATTTATTATGTAAACGACATATGAATCAGCCTTCTTCTATACCTGTTCGCTCATAAACGATAATGTGTAAATGTATGTAAGACGGTGGTTAAAATTAAATTCTGATTTAAATTGTATGCAAATCATTATCCGATCGTTAAAAAAATTAAATGGAACAGGAAAATTCCAATCGTAATAACAGCAACATGCAACAACAATACCAAAGAATACAAAAGTTTTTCATTTACTTTTCCTTCTTCATCATAATAATCATCATCGTTTTTCTTGTGTACATATTTTTATATAATTCAGTAATTTATATAATTATCATTAACATAATCATTATCATAATTAACATCAACATTATGCTATAATTAAAAATAACGTAAAATTGAAAAAAAAAAAAAATTGGAGAAAAGGAAAAAAAAAATCGAGAATTTTCCTGCTTTTCCATTTTAAATTTGTTCATCATCAATTTTTATTATTATACAGTATGTACTTGGTACATACATATACCTACATATATTTACATGTACAGCATAAGGAAGCAAAATTAAAATTAAAAAAAAAAATCGCATTGAAAATGTGGAAAAACTGGGAAAAACAAAAAAAAATTAATTTTTTTTATCATCATAATCAATTATCCTAATTTTAATTTGACTTTATATGGGTATCATGTGCGTTGTATTTATGTACGAGTATGTAAAACATAATGTACGATAACACACGAGTATTACCATATAGCTTTCTCACAATCCAAATGAATACTATAGGTAGGCTTGTATATATACGTGTATATAACCACCGAGAGAGATGAGGATACTTGAGGACCCAGTTTGGAGTTGCTAATAAAATTTTTTGTTTGTTCAATTTAATTAAATTTTACGGTTTGTTATTAATTTTTGTTGTGAATTTGTAAACGTAAATTTTTCTGTAATATGGGATAAACATAATAACAAACAATTGTAGTTTTCAAGAGCAGTCCCAAGCTGTCAGTTGAATATGTTCATTGTGCGGTGAGCTTCACCATATGCTTTGTAGAATAATAATAATAATTTCGAAATTTGCTTTTATTACTCTCAAATCTCAACGCTCTGTTTTCTATAATTTTTTATGTATAATTTGATTGTTGTTGTCAAAATGACCGAATAAAAACCCAAATATTTGTTTATTATGGTACCTGTAATTTTGTTGTTGCATTCCTGCATAAAAATGAATAAAAATGATTCCTTCTAATCCCAATAAATCCGAATAGAAATGGATTCCAATAAAACAACTTGTCAATATTGATTAGTTCTTTCGCCATTTGAAATGAATGAGAGATTTAATTTATGTGTTGGATACTTTGAAGACATATACATATGCAGCAACGTAAGAGTGAATCCTTTATCATCACTCTTGATAGCAATTGCTATTTAGGCAAATTAAAGTTGGCCTTTGATGTTATAAACTGCTCTTGCTCAAATATCAAATGGGTTTTAATGGGTTATTTTATGATGATACATCTGCTGATTCCTACTACAAGAACTCATTGTTGAAAGTAACATTTTTCATAAAACATATGATCCCCAAATATTTTGCCTATTGACAGTTAAGTGTAATCAAGATCTTATTGAAAATATATTTGACCTTATTCGACAAAGTTGCGGTGTAGGTAATCGCTGAAATCCAACAGTAAATTGATTTAATGATTTGTTACGACAAATTATGTCTATAAAATTTTTAAAAAAATCATCTTCTACGAATTGCAAGTTACTACGGTTGCTTTAACTACGGATGCTTCAGCTGGTAACTTAAGTAATATTGAAGAGAACTAATCTATTGATATCTCATCTCAACCGGAATATGAAAGTGAAATATTAAATCTGTGCTGTGCAAGATAACTATTACATGAGATATTCAATTTTCAATCGACTTGCAAAAGCAATGGTCCTGGGTCAGAACATGAAGATCAAACCACGTGACACGACATTTCGGTCAGTTGCCTGCTAACTTGAAAATTCCAGCAGTCAAATCTTTAGAAGTATTTTTAAAAGAATCCGCTATTGAAGCCATTGAAAAAAAAAACAAAGAGAAGCCGTAGAATGATCTGAAGATCCGCCAAGATTTACTTCATCTGAAGAGCAATCTACTGCGGTATTTGAAGCAGGTGCAGTAACTTCAAAAAGTAAACGAATTAAAATACCAAAACCAATTGCTTTCAATATTATGGTATTATGACATTGGCTTGAAAAAAATGCAATAAAAATCAGCAATAGGTGACTAGGACAGAAATAGTGAGGCAGAAAGAGACAACATTGTTTTATTTACAAAAGTCAAATAATTAGACATTTTTAAAAATGGCCTACTAATAAAATAAAAATATAAACTATTGAATTGTTGGTATGTCCCGCAAAAAGTATTCAACAAGCGCTGAAAAATACTGTGCCAAGATTCTTTTTTGCTAGAATTGTGTCTAGGATAACTGTTGTTAAAATGGGCTATTGATTTTTGCTTTATATTTGACTATGCTACCCCTATATTGTATATACACTCATTCATTCGATAATTTTCTATACTTATTATTTCTCCCTTTTTCGCGATACTTTTGCAGCGCTTAAAAAGTCGGAAAAAAAGCGAGTGTCATAATACCATTAACAAAGGAGCTTTTGCTAAGGAAATAGATTCAGCAATAACACCAGATAATTCTACTGATCAAAAATGGATTGCTCAACTACCAGCTCCAGACCAATTTGTCAAACCCAATATGAGAGAAGGATGGTGTGAAATAACGATTTCAGATTTAGGAGCAGCCTATGGAGCCGAACAAATGTTAACTCACTTGATCAGAATTGAAGCTGTTAAAGATTATAAAAAACAAACGTTCTCTACTTATGTCAATTTTTTTGTTCAAACTGAAGAGCTAAGTCGTTCATTTATGTATGTTGAGATATGATTTCAAAAAATTAAAAAGCAATGAATGTAAATAGGGCTGATCTTAATGAAAAATTTAAAAAAATACTCAAACCAGAATGATGGCCAATACCTATTCTGACCAATCTAACACCGAGTGATCAGCTAGAAGACAAAGACGAGCAGCGCCGCCAGATGATTCGGAGGTATGTGATCTTGGCAATTACTCGTGGGATCCCACTAAAAAGATTGAAATAACTGCATCCTACGGGCGGAAAGAGGTCATAATTCCATTAGATTTCGATTGCAAGCCTGAATGCTTCGAGTATATACCGACCGGTTTGTATTCCATCTATTATCAGAACGTTAACAAAATGGCTTCAAAGGCATCCCAAATTTTATCGTTTTGTTCTTCAAACAAACTACCTGATTTATGTAATCAGCGAAAGTACCTTAAATCCGGGAATTAACAGTTCTGAATATTTTGGGCATGACTATGTTGTTTATAGATGTGATCGCAAAATTGAAACTAGCTCTAAGAAACCGGGCGGTGGTGTAATCATAGCTGTGCATTCTAAACTAGTGAGTGCTCCAGTAATATTAGTCTCATCAAGCGTTGAGCAGATTTGTGTGAAAATTAAAATCAACAAACGATATTTATTTACACAGCATACATACAACCTCATTCTAACAGTGATTATCATGCAGCATGCGTCGATTCGATTGAAGAAGTCATTAATACATCAAATTCATCTGATATGGTTTTTGCATTTGGTGACTTTAATCTTTCGAATATCATCTGGAATTTTGACCGTAAATTTATTTGCATTCTTCCAAATAATATAACGTCAGGCGCAGAATATTTGTTCGTTGATGCAATGCTTGGTTATAATTGTAAACCAAATTAACTGCATTGCTGATAATCTGAGGACATTTTTAGACCTTGTACTCACCAATAAAGTAGAAGCGTTTAGAGTAACTGAATCACTCAATCCATTTGTCGTAAATGATATCAACCATAAATCTTTGGATATTGTATTTGACGTTACAGACTGTATAACGAAATCTGAACACCTGCCACAAATCAAATTCAACTTTAAGAAGACAAACCATACTGGTCTACATGTTTATTTGGAAGCAATGAATTGGAATGAGATTCTAAACGCAAGGGATGTGAATGAAAATAGATATGATGAGTTGCCAATTTCCAATAAATCACCAAGTATTCATCCTTCATGGTTCGGTGGCCGGCTGGTACCGCTGACACTGATACTGATTACTTCGATAAAACAAGCAATATCAATATATCAATCACTCCTCCAGTCATATCTGAAGAAGACATTGTAATAGCTTTGAAGGGTTTTTGAGTCGGTTGTGGGCCAGATAATGTATCTTCATCTATATTAAAAACGTTCGAGAGTATTTTGATAAATCCGTTGTGTAAACTGTTCAATCATTCCTTAACCACTGGTGTGTTTTCCGAAAAATATAAAATTTCTAAAATAACTCCAATCTTTAAATTAGGCAAACGAGATGACGTCACATGTTACAGAGGAATATCAACTTCATCATCAGTTCCTAAATTATTTCAACTACTTGTATGCGATGCTTTTAAATCAACACTAATACGTCATATATCTGTCAACCAGCAAGGGTACATCTACTATGGCCTACATCTCTATCCTGGTTGAATTCACCACCCAAAAGGGATATAGGAAAACATCATCAAGTAGACGTAGTTTATGCGGATTTCAGTAAGGCATTTCATTCTATATGCCATCATAAAGCACTTCAAAGTCTATTCGCATTTGGATTTTCATTAGAATATATTAATTGGTTTAAGTCATACTTAACAAACCGTCTACAATATGTAATAATTGGAAATAAAAAATCCAACGTTATCAAAGTGACATCGGGTGTTCTTCCAGGATCACATATTGAACCTTGGATTTTTATTGTTTTCATTGAACGGGTAACCAAGCTCATAGGAAACTCAAATCTTCTCATATTTGCTGATGACGTAAAATTTATCTTACGATTGAATAAATATACTGCAAGATGACCTCAATAGACTAAGTGAGGTTGGCGACCAAAACTCATTACACTTAAATATCAAGAATTGCCAAATTATGTCTTTTCATCGTAAAAGGAATCCGATAATAACTACATAACGTATGAGGAATGAAATATGGACAAAATGTAAAATGTATTTGTATTTGTATTGTACAACCAAAAATAAAAATTTCCTTGTTTTTAAATAAGGTGGTTCCCGTATATTTTATAAAAAATACATTACAACTGCGTCATTTTACGATTAGTTACAAAAATGTCGCTGTTACAAGTAGATCGTCGTAAATTAATTTATAAATTTTGTCAGGAAAATCCAGACAAAAAAAAGAACGAGATTTTTCACTACTTCAAGGATCTTGGATTCAAAAAATCCTTTATCTACAAAACAATTAAACTGTTTGAGAATAATGAACCTGTGGAAAGAAAACCCGACTCTGGTAAAAAATGTCAACTACAAGGTAGCAAAGTTCGAATGAAATTGAAAGGTGAAACAGTGGGTCGAACTGCAAAATCGTACAGACAACTGGGTAAAAAATATCAAGTTGCCCCAAAAACTATCAAGAAATATTTACAAAGTATGAATATTCAACGCAAACCCAAAAAATCGGCACCAGCAACTACAGACAAACAATTAGCTACAATCAAATCTAGATTAAGAGTGCTTTCCCAAACATATTTCGCTGCTTCTTCAGCTTATAAATGTGTGATGGATGATGAAAGTTATTTCACTGTTGAAGGTAATGAATGGCAGCCAAAATTACGAGTCTCCCGATCACAAAGCACCAGAAAAGGAGAAGTTTATTCATAAGACCAAGTTTCCAGGTAAAGTTATGTTGTGGTTGGCTATTAGCGAACGAGGTGTCAGTGACCCAGTATTTTTCAAAAGTGGTTTGGCGGTTAATGCGCAAACATACACAAACAAATGTTTACCTGTGCTTCAGAAATTTATAAATAAATATCATAAAAATGATAAAACGATTTTTTGGCCTGATTTGGCATCCTCACATTATGCCAACGCAACGTTATCTGATTTACGTCAACGCAGAATCGAATTTATCCCTAAAGACTATAACCCACCAAATGTTCCACAACTAAGGCCCATTGAAACTTTTTGGGCAAATCTGAAGAGAATGGTATACAGCAATGGATATCGTGCTAAAAATGTTGAATGTCTGATTAGAAAGATAAAAAGAGATTTAAAGAAGATTGTTACATCAGGAACGCAGGCGGCAATGAAAAGAGTGCCAGAAAGGATCAGGAAAGCGAATCGATATGGAGCGCAAATTTTTCTGTAAATTTTATCTAAGAATTAAAGTTTTAAATAAATTATGGATTTAAATCGTTTGATTAGTAAATAATTTTTTTTTACTTTTTTTTGTTTGTCCATATTTTATTCCTCATACGTTACACCATCAATGTCAATGTAGTTTAAAGAATACAAGAGATTACTGATCTAGGAGTGACCTTCGTCGAAAACGTTAGTTTTAATAGGCACATCGATAATTGTTTTGCTAAAGGAAGCTCTATGCTTGACTTTATCAAACGATGGACTGGGGAATTCAGTGATACACAAACATTATTTACAATTTTATTATCAAAAGAATTGAAAGCATACAAAAAATGTTTTTGATATTCTTGTTGAAAAAAATTTGAATATGACTATAACGTACCTTTTTATGAAAATGTCGCTCGTTGATCACTATATTTGGCAAGGTGCAAAGAATATAAAATTTGCAACCTTGAAAACAGACGTCTTCTTCTAGATGCTGCTTTTATCGGAAACGTCCTACTTGGTCACATTGATTCAGCTTTTGTATTGAAAAAGATAACCATAAATGTTCCAAGCAGGACATTGCGTAATCATCGATTTTTGGCGCTAGAACTTCATTCCACCAATTATGGTGATAACAACCCAATCAATAGATTAGCAAAAGCATTCAATAACGCAGAGGATCAATTCGATTTTAATCTATCAAAAGATAATTTCAAAAAAAAATTGAAACCCTATTTTTTAAATTGACTTAATTTAATTTAATTTAATTTTAATATTTTTTAAATTTCTTGTTTTTGTAAATTAATTTAAATTTTAATGTTAATAACAAAATCGATTTCTTTACTTTAATAAATAAATAAATGAATTGCCGTATTGCCATTTGAATTTTAAAGAAAGATTCGATATGCATCTCAAATAATTGTTTATTGGTTTCATGAACCATTTTGCTTGCACTTGGCACTGGCATTTTCACTAACACTTACACTCTTTTTTATCTGTAGGTAGCCCTACTTTGCCAATTATATATCTTAAACATTCTACTCTTTCTTTAAATTATGTTAAAACGTATTTTATATTAACAATCTTCTCTAGTAGGGGACGAGACCCATTCTCGCTAATTATAAAATGTACGCGAATATTCCGATCTCTATATACACTACCCAGTGTGTCCACAAAAAATAAAATGAAATCGTAAAATCCTAATATTTTGCGTTTCGGTGAAACATCAATTAAAATGCATAAAAAACAAAAAGTACAAAGATCACACATATCAAAATCGGAGCCGGGTGAATTAGTTTCACTATTAAAATTTTACCGTTAAAGTTAAAAACCACATAAAAACGATAAGATGGTAGGAACTGCTTAGATCCAGAAGAGAATCTGAAAAAACATAATTAAATTACTTTTAAAATTGTTAACATTTAAATTCAATATTTATGTTCATTACCTCCTATGTAAATAATCCAACCAAAAACAAAATTTACATTAGAATCACTACATTTGAAGCACACCAAATTTAAAAGAAAAATCAGATGATTTCGCATAGTTCCTAACCAATTTGATTCTTCATAATAATTGCGTATTACCTGATTTATCTTAATTAATACTTTAACTTACCATTTCAACAAAATCTTGAACTTATTCTAGTACAACTCACTATTTTGACACATTCCATTTGTTATTATTGATTGTCAAGTATTAAGATTGTGAAAGTCGAATAAATTTTATCAATTTATAATTAGCAGTGTACCATGATCGGTATTGGTACTGTGTTGATTTTTGACTTGAGGTAGCATTGTAATACCGAAATTCGAATATTTGATTCCGAATATTACAAATATTTAAACAGGCTAATATTTGTAAAAAAAAATGTAAGGCTATTTTAGAAAATTATTCACGAATTTCAGCAGAAGCATACAATTTTTCCTACTCCTAATGACACAATATTGTATAAGAATAATAGTCTCAATTATTCTTATACAATATTGTGTCATTTCAATTTTCTAGTTTCCTGCTTTCCCTAAAAAGAACTCAGTTAACAACTAAACTGTTTTGAGTTACTATAAATATGCAGACCTTAACCTATTACCCTACCTTTGCAGACCCTCCCTCCTAACTGTTTACTATAGCATGTACTTCTGCTAGAAAGAAGGTAGAATTGGTACCCAAGGACTTCGAGAGGGCAATTCCACTCCCATATATTCCTACCACTGCCCAGTTTACCGTTTTGATTTTACTCTTACAAGTTGCTGGGAATCGCCTGTAGGTCACCCAGCTATACTACAGGAAGGCTAAATAAAACTAGAGGGTGCCTGGTATCCAGAGTTCGCATACTTGTCCGGACTGACTAATCTATCAGCCATTCATCCTTCGGCATATGCTGTTCCACCTTAGATTAGGGTTTTTTGTGAAGGGTTTCTCATTTAGCGCCGTACTTTATCTTGTGCCAAATAGCCAGAACTATGCCAAGTGGCTCAATTACCAGTGGTTGCCACGAGGAGGCAGCACGTACACCTGTGAATTGTGGTCAGCTTACCTCTAACACAATTGTATACATCACGCTTCTGCCTGATACAAGACCAGAATAGCTCACGTGATGCGCACCCTACTGGAAGGTTGCGGAGCTGGTAGACTAATCTACTCAACTTTAGTCCCCCACTTTATTAAACGCCAAACCACCAATATGACCTACTCTATAGGAAAAACATACAGATTTTTGGTAATCTAGAGGAACAGGAAGTTAGGATTGAATATATCTGAATTCGCTTCCACTATGGTTGTACATAGATATTTCCAAAATGTTTCTGCTGTTCCTCAAAAGCGCGTATTCCGAAGGAAACCTGTTATAAGGATCTGTAGAACTACTGTAAAGGAAAACCTCACAGATTTTTCGAAAACAAAGGAGAGAGGTAGTATTGGAGGTAATTGAAGATTTTTGAATTCGATTTCACAATGGTTGTATATTGATATTTACAAAATTTTAGTGGTGTTCCTGAAATGCGCCAATTCTATCAGAAGCCCTTTGTAAGTTGCTGTAGGCCTACTCTAAAGACAAATCGCTCAGATTTTTCGAAAGCTAAGGGAACAGGTTAGCTAGGATTGAATACAGATATTATGTATATAGATTTTTCCAGAATTTACCTGCTTTGTCTGAAAAGCGCACTATCGTCACTCTATTATGATGCTATAGATGAACTCTAAAGAAAAATCATACAGATTTCTCGAAATCTAAGGGAAGATGTAGTTAGGATTGAACATTTCTGAATTAGCTTTCACTATATGGTTGTATATAGACTTTTCCTGCTGTTCCTGAGAAGCGCGCATTCTGACGAAAACCTGTTATGAGTTGTAGACCTACTGTAGTTAAAACTAATTTTCCTGCTGTTTCTGAACTGCGCGTGTTCTAGCAGAAACTTTTTGTGAGTTGCTGTCTACTCTAAAGAAAAATCACAAGATTTTTCGAAAGCTCCATGAGAAGGTAGTTAAGATTGAACATTTCTGAATTTGCTTCCTTATGGTTAAATATCGATTTTCCCAGAATTTTCCTGTTAATTCTGAAATGCGCGCATTTCATGAGTTGCTGTAGTCCAACTGTAAAGAAAAATCCCACAAATTTTTCGAAAGCTAGGTGAAAATTAATTAAGATTGAATATTTCTGAATTCGTTTCCACAATTTTCCTGTTTTGCTGAAAAGCGCATTCTGACGGAAACCTATTATGATTTGCTGTATATCTACTTTAAAGAAAAGCCATACAAAGGAAAGGTGTAAGAAAAGATATAAATGTAGGGCCGTGAAATCCAAATTTGTTAATCGTTTAGTTTTATTTATGGGTGTTTAAATATTTTTTTTAAGAGACAGACCAGAATAAATATGGATTACAATTTGAAGAATACAAGAAAAATATTGAAAACAACAAATCACTTTATGCATACTTTCTTCGAGAGAGAAATAGTCAAGTGACGAAATGCAAAACATATTTGAATGTTATTAATTGCACGGTTGGATCAACTTTTGTACTTCATTTGCATTTGCGAGTAGCACCAAAGCAATCTTGATTATACAAGCCATAATCTAAAAATCGAAGCTTTTTTAAGGGAATTAGAAACGACGAAAAATCAAAATTTCCATAGTAAAACACATAAAACATATGGGAAATCACTTTTTTTCTTAAGAGAAATTTGTCAATGAAAACGTTACAAATTTTTAATTATGATTTCTGAAATATTTTCATAAATGTTTGAATTTCAACATATATAAATGTCGTTTAAGTAAATCGTTTTCATTTTCTTGTAATAATTGATTTATTTAAACTAAAATATTAAAAAAGTTCATAACAATAGCATTCTGGTCAAATTAAAAAGAAAAGCTTACTACAAATTGTGTGCATTAAGCCAATATATATTACATAGATGGCAGTACACATTTTTTAAAAATCGTACCAAAAATTGTCACCTGGGGAAATTTTAAGTTCAAAAGTTGTAGGAAAAGCAAAACAAATTCTCAAAATATTAAGAACGTGTCATAATTTTGTGATTAAACAATTTTTTTTCGTATTTTTCTGTATAAATCTGTGACATCTAACGTACACTAGTAAAACTAAAGATAAATGTAGCAAGTATTATTTTAATTCTTCAGAGCCAACTTTGATGTATTTTTCAAAATGAAAGTTCGAAAAATATATTTTAGAAATAATTTAATTTTAATATTTCTGCAATTAATATTTACTTAATACCCATCCTTCCTGTATATTGCTGCTAAAGATATGTAGAACACTTTTGTATAAAAATTTTGTAACATTTTTGCTTTTTTCATTGTAAAACCTCAAGCTAAAAAACATCATTTTTACTATGGATTCCTATGGAAATCAGTGAAAAGTTATACCACTAAAAAAGTTTCAAAAAATACGTCATAATGATTATGGCTCTATACTCTAGAAGGCTCTGGTAGCACACAAAATTTCTACTGTAAAATGAGGATTTTTGTGGTAGAAGCGGTCGAACGTTCACAAATTTGTATATGGGAAGAAGCCATAGATTTATATAAGTTAGTAAATTAAGTCAGAAACAAATTGCTCATTAGTCCAGGAGATTGTAATAAGAAAAAACTATTTACTTTCTAAGTTTGCCCCTTTTGAATTAAACATTTTGCAAAAAAAAAAGAATTTCAGAAATTTAATTACAATGTATGTTTTGGTTGTATACCTTTTATTTAAGATCCATCAGTCCTGTTGGAAACAAAACAGCATAGAATGACTGGACGGGAATCTCCCTCTACATATATACATACTATTTATAATATTGCAAATAGGATGAGCAACAAAAATTATCTGTCTAAGAAAAATACGTACATATTTTGTTATTATGTAAACACACAAAATGTAAAAGAGGCCAATTGTCCTGAAGCCATGAAGAAAAAAAAAGAAAAAAAGAAGAAAATGGCAAAATAAATAAGATAAATATTATAAATAAAATTCAAATTATAAATTCTTTTTATTTTTCGTGATTTTCTCCTTATGTTAATGCTTATTTATAAAATAATAAGTATAAATATTAAATTCTTCCTATTTTTGCATTTATATAAATATTTACTGTGTGTTGAATAAAAGAAGATTATGCTGTAAGGAAATTTCTAAGAAGAAAAAATGTAGAAGAAAACAATCATATTATAATGCTACTGGTGCTAATGTTGTTGTTTCTGCTGCCTTCTTACATATATTATGCTTGTGTCTATTTCATATCCTTCTTAAAAATTAATATTTATATAAAACATTACTTCAGGTAATATTCTAAAACATTTATTGAATTTATTTACTTTATACAAGTGGAAGCGGTTGTATATTTGTATGTAGGTGCATATATACACATGTACCTATACACTTTATGTACTTAGTTAAAAGTTGAATACATAAGGATAATATACGGAAGGAACTTAACTTAGTTTTTGTTTGTGAATTTATAGTTTATTTATATAGTTCCGTTTTGCCAAAAACTGTTCATATTAAATTACGGATATCTACTGTGCTGTGCATAGCTCGATTTAAACACTGTATATATGCTGATGTTTTGGATAGAACGGAAATCGTATTAAAGCTGTACGGATTTTTCGTTTCTTTTTGCAAGATTTATAATTTGTTCATTCTTTTGTATTGTATAGTAGCATTTTGCTATGTTTTTCAATCTATATACGTTTTGGTTAATTTATTCTTAAATCTGGTATATTATCCAGATTATTTCTTGCGGCTATACAATTTAACTGAGAGTGGCCGCTTATATCTAGACAAACCTTTAAATTTATTGAACAAAAACTATTTCTATTTTGTTAAATATATTTCCTACTTAAAATTAGCGATAATCTAATTTCTAATCGCAAACAAAATAAAAATGGTATAATATAACGTCAAAGCTATTTTAACAGTCGAAATATATTTAATATAAATTATGATATAAATATAAAGAAAATACAGAAGAAAATTGTAACAAGGGTCAAGTTAGGGATTCTAAAAATATTAATTTCATGATAGAAAAAATTATGGGAACATAATTAAAAGATTTCAAAATCAAACAATTAACATTTGGATAAATTAGTATAACTAATAAAGACCCACAAAACTTAAGATGACACCTTGCATTCTCCGTGGCATGGAATATACCAGCCGCTTTATATATTCTTGGTTGATTTTATTTTATATTTATTTAATAATTGGTGTAGTAAGAAGAAAACAATTACAATACATAGTAAATGAACATTTAAAAAAATAACAAAATCAAATTATAAACAGTAAAATAAAATGAAAAATATTAATAAAAATGATTAAAATAAACATTAGTTAAATAAATCAAATGAAATTAATTAAATTTAAAAATAAAAATAAATATGAGCCGGATCAAGTCATGTTGCTAATAAATTTAAATGATTCTTGTTTAAATTTGGTGAAAAGCATAAACTTTTAATGGTACTTGGCAATTCATTCCATTTCCTGAAACAGTTAAGTAAAATTGAATCATTGAGAATGGCTTTTCTATTAGTTGGAAACATCAACATATTTGTCCTTCGGGATTTGGAAAACTGAAGTTTAGCATACAAATAATTAGGCTCACGAAAATTAATTATAAATAAAACTTGGTACCAAATAAATTACCAAAATAATGCGATACATGATCATATTTCCACAGCTTATACATCATTGGAATTAGAATAAATTACATTGCCATACAATATATGAGGCACGATCAAAGACTTAATCAAGTAAAGCCTAAAGCTTTGTGGATAAAAATGTTACGCAAGTCGCAACTTATTAAGGGTTAAATAAATTTTTTAACAAATAGATGCAACGTGACTGTTCCAAGTGAAGTTGTTAATAATTACTATAGACCAAGATCATTCACTTTATCAACAAATTTATTGGCAGATCCATTGATGATCAATTTCGGAAACGTAAATTGGTTTTTAGATTTAGTAATAAGCGTTGCTCTACATTAACCTTCATTAATAATAAAACCATTAGAGCCCAATGGCAAATATTTATTACTTTGAATTTGATCAAAATTGCCGCCTAGATAAATCTGTACATTATCCGCATAAATATGAAAATAACAAATATTAATACACGTAGAAATGTCGTTCAAAAACAACGAGAATAGCAGTGGTCCCGATATAGAACCCTGTGGAACACCGTCATTAACTTTACCCAGATATGATACAACATATTACGATATAACATGTTGCCTATGATCATTTAAATAAGAATGTAGTTACCTAATTGAAGTTCGATCGAAATTATAGAATAACATTAGCTTCTGCAAAAGCAGTTTATGATTGAGCATATCGAACGCTTTGGAAAAATCTATCTATTAAAATTAATAGGACAAACAAATTGGTTTTATCTATAGGAGTCGACTTATATCTTTTGTAACGTTTATCAGAGCTGTTTGTGTACTGATTTTTTTTTCGAAAACCGGATTGATAACTGTTTTTCATTTGAATCAATGTACTTCATGATTTGCTCGTGAAGAACCGTTGATAAAACAGACAATATACCTATAGGTCTTAAACTTCCGATAGATGAAACGTCCGTTTTCTTAAAATATTGTTTGTATAATTTAATATATAAACTGTTCAGTAAATAATAATAGAAATATTTGTAAATAATATAGCATTATATTATACTTTTACCAAATTATAAATTAATATTTTGGAACTTATTTTGTAGATTACTATAAAATCTAAATAATACAAAAAAAAATAGTGAATTGTAGTATATTGTTTTGTAAGATTTTATATAATACTGTAAAATTGAATTAATAATGGCAAATAAAAATCTTATTAAAAACAAAAAGTCTTTTTGTTTGAAAATGATTTTAAATTTTCAAAATAATATTTTCGTTTAGCTTCGCGTATTTTAACTACTATCAATTTTTGAAGGTTATTGTAGCACCAGCGCGATAAGAACAAAGATTTCAGTGTTCGTTTCCATTAGTACATTATTTGCCTTTGTTTGAACCAAGATGCAGAATCACATTTAATAACAACCTTTTATAAAGGTACACAAGTAGAAAACAGATAATAAGGTCCCAATTTAATTGGGTAAATAAATTCTGAAATTTGTTCTCGTCAACCCTATATAAATCATTAACATATGCAAGTCCAGGCTTTTCACGTATGTATTTAAATTGGTATTGCATAAAAACGCGATCGTGGTCTGATATCCATGGTACAGCCAGTTGCCCATGTTGTAAAATACGCGATTTTTATCTTTGAGAAGTAATAATTAAGTCAAGTAAACTAGATGTCGAATGACATTCAATGGGATGTAAAATATTGGACGAATCAATTAAATTACAGTTAAAATCACCTAATATGATGTATTTATCATACATTATTACTAAATCTAAAAGAATATTTAGTAGATCAGAAATGTCATTCGCATTGACCGGTGGAGATATATAAAATGTAACAATAAATAATTTATCATAACAACAAGAAAGTTCAGATGTAACCAGCTCAACTCTTCCTATTGGTGCAATATTGCCTTGCTTTACTTTCAAAATAGATCGGTAGTAAAAAGACACGTCCCTCCAACGATCAGCAGGCCGATCAAACCATTACATTGTACCCCAAAATATGAATCATCGTATTAGAAATACCACCTTGCAACCACGACTCAGAAAAGTACATCAAGATCCATTTTGAGGTGTCCAATTGCGATGAACTATAGCATTACGACTTTAAAAAGTGTCATGAAATAATGTGCTAATTTCCATCTGGATTTAAAGTTGCAACCCGGTTTTTTGAAAAATTGCTTATCCTTTTAATAAAGGGTTTAATATACACTTCTACAAACCAAAAGCTTGATGTATGTAGATATCTCGTCGTGGAGATTACGCAGTATATCCACTTTAAATGATCTTTACGCTACACAGTTACTTAGCCTTTTCATCGGCGTGACGTCCAAACATCCAATATTGCAATCAGAATCCGTTTCCGTTTTTATAAAATTTACAACCGTTGTTTGATGAGTCAAACGAGTGATGAACAGCGATTTAATTTCTGGAACTGATGTAATTAGAGTTGAAGATGCTCTACCAAGCAAGACACTATATCATTTTCAGTCAAATCAACGCGTGCAGCAATGGCATTAGCTACATTTTTGGCATTTAATGTTACGTGTGATACTGAAGAAGCACTGCTTCCCAAGCTAGTATTTTTCACATTAATCTTCATTTCTACAATTTTTGATATGACACCATTTAAGTTTCCAAAAAAATTAAAAAAATTCCGTAATAATTCGTTGCATTTCATCCGTTAACGACGTGACCTTCTCATTAATGTTAAAGTCCAAATTCTTGCATGTGTTACAAATATATTTGATATTTTCATCAGTTTTATACAACGTAGCGTTATTTGAACTGCAAATTGCTGAGCATTTTGAGTGGAAATGCTTTTTGCAGCAAAAACACGTTGGAAAACGATTTTCATCGATGATTTTCGTACACTTGGAACATAATAAATCCATTATGAGCAAATTGATTGTACTTTTATTTTGATTAGTAATAGAGCAAAAGATACGAGCACAAAAAAAAAGTAAAAAAAGAAATAATTTTTGACTTAACACAATTATCCTTTTTCAAATCAAATTCACCTTTATCCAAAATATATTCATCCTTTTCCAAATCAAATTCTACCGTAGACTATATAAAACTAACAGAATTTATTTTATTTAATATATTTACTGTTTTTAAATTCTTGATTCAAAATAACAAGTTAATGTAATAAAATAAATAAACCTTTACTCTTTATAATACATATGGGTATGAAATTTACCTTAAAATTCGCACTATAATTATTATAAGCTTCACCTTAAATTTCATCCTAAAATTCACTGTAGAATTCATCCCAAATTGATCTAAATTCAATATACAATTCATTCCCAAATTTACCATATGTCTTCCTCACTAAAAATTCACCTTAAAAGGCATCTTAAACTTCACCGTACAACCCAGCCTCAAAGTTCATCCTAAAATTCACCACAAAATCAATCCAAATTTTCCATCAAATTCATCATAAATTTACCCACCACACACCAGTTCACATATAACCAAACCGAAGGATAGGATAGGAATGTTAGTTGGGACAGACGCGATCCGGTTACACACACCTAAGCGATCGATAGTTAGTAAAAAAAAATAGTTAGTAAATACATATGTATATAGTTAAATAGTTAGCAATTTCTAAACTACAGCTTATTCACTACTTGTTGATCCTGGAGAGTTGAATAAGGCTGTAAATATATCCTGAAAATCGGGATTAAATTTAATCCTTATAAAATTATTAATTCTGGAAATAATTTATATTCTGAAAATTAACTTATTAATCAGTAAACTAAGAAAGAAACCCGTTTAGATACTCTTCACACTTATATTAATAAATAATAACTAATGAATAAAATAAATAGGGTGCCGCACCTGGTTTCTTCATCCTGGAATCCCAATGTATCCAATCCAATCCTAACACTAAAGTTTAACTCAAAACTACTGTTACAAATGAAGCATTTTCGTGAACCTGCCAATTAAAGTATAGAAGTTTGATCTATGATGACTATTTTGTAATGAATTACAATAAATATCACCAGTACCCAAAATTAAATATATAAGACACCAATTAGTTTCTAAACTATCAATTCAGAACTGAAGATCTATAATTTAGGTGGATAAAAATCAGAACAACAGATTTTTTCTTAAATCTACCTATCCGCTGTTCGCTTTAAATTTCTGGAAATCTGCGTTGAGTCCCCATGAGCACCTCTGTAAATCAAGATCAAAACCAGTTAATTATCACTAAATACTATTTTTAAAATTTTAATTAACATTATTAAATAAGAGCTTAAACCCCCATTAGTTCATAATTAAACCTGCCATAGTACAAGTAACCAGTTAAATTCCCCACCATGGACTACCAATATCTCTGAAAATTCAATTCAAATATTAATTCCTGTAGTTGAAGCTGAAAAATATAATTGTAATTGATGAACACGACGCGATCCAAGGAGTTCCAGAAATATTAAGGGGGGAACCTCCTCCAGACAACTGGTTTTTCAAGAATTTTTTACAAAAAATTGAGAGCATTTATTCCAATCAAACAAATTGCATAATAATATTGACGTTTAAATGAATACAAAAAACTTTCTTTATGAGTGAAAAAAAAAACAAAATGGCGGCGCTAGAGGTGCTCGAACTAGACTACTAAAGTTTGCGCCGTGGAACGCCCAGCTCCTTAAAATCAAGGAAACAAATTTTTTTTATTAAAATAATTCATTCCGCTTTGCATGATTTAGGTTCAATTTGCAAAAAAAAAAGTAAAATTGAAAATTAGAGGACAACAAGAAAAAAAATAGCACGTGTTTCTTTATAAACAATTCGTTAAAACCAATATTTGTTTAAACAATTTATACGAAATTTTAGGTTTGTGCAAAGGCCAATAAGCTAAAGAATATGTGTACAAAATTTCAAGTTGATTGGTCCATTACTTTTTGAGTTACATTCCACGGCGCGCAAAAAAACACGTTTCAAGAAAAACTCGATTAAAGTTTTCATTCTTGAAGAGAACGCATTACTTCGCATCACTTCGGTGACTTCCTAGGAATCTTTAGGACTTTCTGTTGGGCTTCAAACTTTGGAAATATATTATTCAGATAGTAAATGAATTTTTAAAGTAAAAAAAAAAATCCAAAAAAATTAATATCTGGAGGAGGTAACCTTAATTTAACTGAATAACCCGACTACCAAAACTCCTTATCTGCATAAAATTCCCATTAGAATCGAATACATGAAACTTTAATTCTAATTAAATTTCCAATTAGACTCAAATTTACCCAATTATACTAAGTATACGAATCCCATTTGGTTCGAATCATAGACTGGAATCGAAATTTGTTTCGTTCCGGTTTTCGGTTACGTTCCTAATTTTCAACTTTCGATTCGGTTCACATTTCTATTTATGATTCCAAATTTTTTATACAAAATTTAATTAAAATAATAATATAAAATAAAAATAAATTATAATTATCTAAAAAATTACACTTTTATTTTAATACACTCACATACACTATCAAACACATGCAACATCATATACACTCCCATACAAAAATCTGAAAAAAAGTCTAAAACGATAAAATTACCGTCTTTGATAGTTCGATTAGTTTAATTTGCACAATTTTAAAAACAGAAAATAATTGTATAAATTTTTTCGAATATTAAAAACTTGAACCGGAACGAAAATTAATTTCGATCCCAGTTTCGGTTCAGATTCAATTTTTTATTATATTTCGGTTCGGTTCCGGTTTTCGGTTCAGTTACGGTTCCAGTCTCTGGTTTGAATACATACAAATTTTCCGTTGTGCACAAACCCAACATTAATGTACTACAAGGCATTTATTTATCGCTTGTACATGAAAGTATTGGTGATCGGATACACTATATAAATTGTAGACAAAACAAAACAAACGAATTTTCGCACCAATACTTCCAAGTATAAGCGATTTAATGTAAGAAGGTATCTGTGTACCTCATCACGGAATCAGGCTTATAGTACATTAGTGTTGGTTTTGGTTGTGTAGCTCAAAGTATATAAAGAGCACTACCGGTATCTCATACATACACAGAGCACGAGTGAAAATAACGCCAAATAACCATAAAAAACAAAAAACCTTATTATACATAATACCAATGTATTAATAATACTAAAACCGCCAACCCACTCATATAGGAAAATCTTCAACGTGCGTAGCAGGAGACGTATAATTCCTTCTCTATTCTATATACACACAATACACTTAAAAATAACAAAATCCATTCCAATACAAATAGATTTGTTCAAATTATACCTATATACAAACAAATCATAACAAATATTCCTGTTCTATATATAAGTATATACAATATATGTATATCAATATTCAGGAATATATTTGTGTCGATAGCACATTACATAAAGTACAAACGCACGTTGAAATATGCGTAAAAATAAAATATGAAACTTAACTACGTATATCAAATTGATTAAATTTCAATTCTAATTCAATTTAAATATAAGATTATTGCATATACATTTTATGTACAACCACACAAAAATTAAAATCATGCACTTAATCGAGAAATCAAGTTTGATTTTTCTCTCTATAAATCTAAAATATTGCCTGATAAATGTATCCCGGTGGATTACATTTTTTCCATATTTAATTTTCACTTCACCACAACACTAATTAACAAAATAAACCTTATATTAATTTAAATATACATATATGTATATAAAAAAACCTACACACTTTTTTAGAAAACACTTTATAAATAAATAAATTAACTAATTAAATTTTCGAGGAGGACGACAAAAATACGCCTTTCCTCTTCGAACGTCAATAGCTCACTCCAAAAAATTCTTCCTAAAATTATGACAAATTAATTGTAAAATTCACAAGACACCTAAAATTATGCCAAAAATTTTACTTGAATTTCATACTAAAATATGTATACCCTTAAATTAAACCTACCCTAGAAATCACCCTAAAAATCACTGGGAAACCCTCTCTAAAACTAATCCTTAACTTCACTCTAAAATTCACCCCAAATGTCAGGAATTTAGAAAACGAAAATCCTTAGAAGCTTAAATTAGAATTTTATCAAATTTAAGAATTCTGGATTGATTTTAGAAATTAATGAATTTTGTAATGTAGTTCGAAAAGAAAAGAAATTTGGAAATTTTGGAAAATTTTTAAGTTTTGTATTGTGGAGATATATGAATTTAATATAATTATTGGGAATTTGGGAAGGGAAAAATGGAAAATGAGAATTTAAAAATAGAAATCTTTAAAGTTGGTATAAAGAGAGTCTTTAGAGAGTTTTTACAACATTCTTGAAATTTACAATTTGTATTAGAAATTAGTTAATATTAGACATTTAATACTAAATACTATACATTTAATTTAAAATTTTAGAAATTAAATTAGAAAATTTACAAATATGGAAATTGGAAATTTTAGAAATTTGGAAATTAAAATAATTTAGAAATACAAAAATATAGAGTAACATTTACAATTTTTGGTTTTAGCAACATGTACATTCGTAGGTTTGCTGGAATAGTTACACATTCCAAAAAAGTTACTTTTCAGGAAATCGATTTGAATTTTTTTTTAGAAGGGAATCGTTAATTACTAAACCATTAACGAAGAAAACTATTTTTTTTTTATTTCTGGTTATTAGCTAACAGTCTTAGAATTCTGATGGCTAGTCAAAAAATATGATTCTTCTCTCTATAATATGTTCATTATTTAAGGGTTAAAATAGCCTCATTTTGAGATGTGACGTTATTCTTGATAATTCACTTAGATAGATATTAAAATAAGTGGTTTTAATTCCCGAAAAGAATTAAGAGTTAATAGACACGCAAACAAAGTTTAGTTTATCATTTTATTATTTCAAATTCAACAAAGTTTAAAATATAATATTATACATACATATATTATATAAAAATAACGCTTAATAATTAATAGGAACTGAATAAACGGTTTATAAATTCAGAGATACATAAAAAACAAGATTATAATTATCATTATTCATTACTATAAAATTGAGTAATACGTCACTAATCAATTTATCCCGCTTTTCAAGTACAGTTCTAATTGGCCTGTCATCAATATTTAAATTAAAATAGAATGCATTGTTCAAAGATCTTCTGGAGTTTTCCCATATACACCTATATCTTGGCTAAACTAGTTCTAAGTAGGAAGCAATAAAATGTCTTTGCTTAGCTAGATTGCCCAACTTCCAGAAAATCGTAAATATTCAATAACATTCTTCTTTCGAAATTTTGTTCGAATAATCCAATCTGCATTTGTTATTACATGGTGGCCATTTCACGAGGCTCTGATACTTTCGTTACTTTAACATTTTTCTCATCAAACAGCGAGGCAAGTCGCACCGCGAACCTCTGATTTCGCTCGATTTAAATGCTTAACCAACTACAGCGAGAAAATGGCTCATTCGATCCGAGCAATTCTGAGGTCAGTATCAGTCAAAATAATTAATCTCCACATTAATTTAAATTTAAATTAAATCTACAAAATAGCAATTAACAGTGCTTGACTGTATTATAGTTTTCGTCCCATCGGAATAATTCTGGTGCTAATTTGTTCATAAAAAACTGTGACATATAATTTATTTCAAATTAGAATAATTAATCTCAACATCTTATAAACTTTATCACGCAAAACACCTACGGCCGTGTAGACGACACAGCCCACCCCGAATTTTTGTTGAAGAAAAGCATAGCTCCCGCTGTTTATTGGTCTGTAAAGTTTTTTGTATGATGCCCCAACACATGTAAAATCTCCTTAAAAGCCTTTTGGTTTAAAGTCTATTTAAGCTACAATAAACCTTAAAAGCCTTTAATCTCGAGCTATTTCTATACGGCTAAGAAGTAACGGCTAAAAAAATGTAAAATGGCCCAATGGTAATTGTGGCAGCGGTCGCTGGACATTACCATTATATATCAATTGTATTTATATCCGTCCTAGGACGGATCACTTAGTACTAATTTGACTATCCCAGGTCATTATTTCGTCAATCTAGAACATTGAATATTCAAACAGACATTTACAAGCTTTTTGCTTATTCGTTTTGTATTGCGATTAGTAAGATATCTATGGTGACATTAATAAAGGTGCGGGCCCTGGCCAGTTGTCTCATTTGTTTCTAAAAAATCTCAAAAATGTTCTTGAGGTCCTGATCACGTTTTTGTTCAATTTGCCGGTTAATATGTGATGCTTTCCTTCTAAATGGAAAGAATTATTTTTTTTTGCCTGTCCACAAATGTGGTGATATAGCGGGCATAGAAAATTGTAGGCCAATTTCCATTCTAAACTCCCTAGCAAAAATATTTGAGAAACTTGTTTACAATATGATTTTTATCGGGTCAAAAATCAAATCTCGCCAATACAACATGGTTTTTCTCAAGGCATTCAACCTTAGCCAATTTAGCTGAATTTTTTAATATTACTGCTAGAACTTTGGACAGAGGTGGGCCACTCGACTGCATTTACATCGATTTTTCCAAAGCTTTTAACAAACATTGGCACTCTGTTTTGCTATGCAAACTTGAATCATATAACATACCGCCGATTCTGCTTAAATGAATAGAAATAAATCTAAAGAATGCAGAATCTTTAAATAATCAGGAAACAATCAAAGATTTTGGGATTACTTTGGACCAGAAATTACGTTTTGTTAAATGTATTGATGTATTTTGTCGTAATTCTTTCAAAACATTAGGTTATATCTTCAGAAGAGATGAAGATTTCAGGGATCCTCCAACTTTCTCGTTACTATACTTTAGCCTTGTTAGAATTAATCTTGAATATTTATCTCAAGTTTGGAATCCATTTTATGACGGTTATGCTGAAAGAAAATTCACAAGGTTTATGTGTTTTAAGTTTATCCACTCCACTGACTATATGACATATGAGAGACATAGACAAAAGTTCAGTTTGATCTCATTGGAAGATAGAAGAACTTTAACTGATGAATACTTTCTTTTTAGAATATTCAACAATTTATTAGACTCTTCCTGTTAGCGAAAATCAATTTTTATGTCCCGGCTTACCGCACACAACATCAGCAGTTGTTCCAGCCGTCGGTTTTCAGGACAAACCTTGGTGTTTATCCGAGTTTTCTGAAATATTTGTGAATCAAGCTTGGTCTAGAATTTTATTATGCGTGCTTTTCGAGATTAGCCGTGTTTCTCGATATTCCTCGAAATTGGCAAGGGGTTTATTAGTTTGACCAATTAATGCAGCAATTCGGTTTGTATTCGTAGATTTAACAGCGAAATATCGCAATTAACTTATACTTATCCGAAACGCATCGCATCTGAAACCATAAGCTCATTATAATCTAATATGTTAATCGTTGGGCTATAAAATCTATTAGTAAAGTTACATGTACTTGTGACATTGCTCGGGTTTTTTAAAATATATTTGCCCATATGTTGCGCGCGCCATTTATTGTAATTTGGCATTAGTTCGATTTATTTTTAGAAAATGGCTTGAGAAGAAGCTTTAGGGGTACTATGTCAAATATTTTTGTAACTATATTTTGTCCGCTCATAATTCGAATTATTGGTATGATTCTTGTGATAGAGATGATAAGGTTATTTTTGTTAGTTGAAACATCATTAAAGCATTTTCCAAGAATATATTCAGCACAAGAGAAAGGGATAGGTACCTACTTTAGTTTGTAATTATACCTGCAGAACAATACATTACTCGACTATAACTTTTCGTGAATAATTTCTTAATTAAAATTGCCGCATAGTAGTCAAAAAATTATAATGATGAATCGCAAAGAGTACGAGTAAATTCTCCAATTTGAATACCAAATAGATTTTGTGCGATAAAAACTTAAAATTGTCTGACTTTTTACTTTTTTGTTGTTAAAATAAAACAAAACAAAAAAATAAAAATTTGTTAAGTTAATTAAATTAACTTTATGACAAGAATATTAAAATTTTATATATTTTTGCATAATATTAGAACACAAAAAATTGTATTTTGGTTTTTTACAGCTCCTTTCTTTTTAGTACTGGTATACATACATAAGTTAGAACGAATTACCTTTTCTGTGGAATTTTTTGTGTTCTATATTTATATAACTCGTATTGTTTTATATTACTATAAATAAAACACAACAACAAGTAGAATGTATATATAAATAAACAATTTCCAGAACATTAAAAGTTTTTCAATAGTTTTTTTTATATTTTGTAAAAAGCCCAAAAGCACTCGGTGTATATACATATTTGTTCTGCGCTTGTATCAAAAATGAAAAATTACAGTGAACTTTTTTTTTTTTTAGTTGTTTTTTATTTGGCGTCTAACCTACACAAATATACGGAAGGATAAAATTTATTATTTAATTTTTATGACAATTTTTTGAAATATATAATGTTCACTTGAACTTATTTTAATATTTTTTTGATTTACTACGGGTTAGAGAAATATAAAGTCGAAAATAAAAAATTGCTAATGGCGTATAACAATATAAAAATAAAATGAATTTTATCGAGAATTTTACGCTCGAGACTAAAATTTTTGTAGATTATTGATTCGCGGGATTATAGACGGCATACGTGACAATTTTTAGCTTTTATTCAAACAGGTGTGAGTTTGGTTTTAGAAGATATGATAATTCGTTTATATTTGTTTTTGTCGCATATTATGTTAATGTTACTCGAATACTATTTCGAATTTCCAAAAAAAAAAATTGATTATGAGGTAACTCAGCATTTTTAAAGTTAACATTAAAAGCTTTAGTGTGACCAAAAATATGATTTTTATTTATATTTATGTCATTTAAGGGTAAAAATTGGGGGCCTTTTGATAGATTTGTTCCTGTATCTTACTCGTTTACGATATTTCTTAATAATTTGGTTATCGTTTAGTTTTGTTCATTTTTAGTTTGCCACTAAACGACATTCCCTTCGGAACTTGATGAGAGAATTTTTACTTTTCTTTTACCATCTGATTAAATTTGACCCAGTCTGGTTCATTTAAACCGCGCGCGTAAACTGAATCAATAAATTTTTTTTCTAACTTGGTACAATCTTCTTTGACATTCGTGTGACGTTTGAACAGAATACGCCCATTAGTGTGAGTCAATCGTTGCCAATATTTGGCTACGGAATCATTGAAAATGCTACAGAAGTGTTTTGGGGAGTCTACTATATCGAGATTACAAGTATTTTAGTGGCATAAAGCATTCAGTGAGAGTCATGAGGTCGTTGAAAACTTGTCTCATGCGAGTCGTCCATCCACCTCTGTTAACGACGATAACCTTTAAAAAAATGAAGAAAATGGTGCTCGAAAATCGTAGTGCTGGCATTAGAGAGATATCAGAGGAGCCTAACATCTCTTATGGATCGACACAACACATGTTGGTTGTTGTTTTAGGTATGAAACGCGTTGCCGCTCGACTAGTGCCGAAAGACCTGAATTATTTGCACAAAGAACGTCGAGTAGAGGTTGCAAAATAGATACTTGCCAACGAAGCTGATGACTCTACATTCAGCAAATGAATTATTACTGATGACGAGACGTGGGTTTATGAATATCACGTCGAAGCTACCGAAGTGCTCAACTATCTAGCAAATGGCAAAAATGAGCCAAAACCGAAAAAAAGCACGTCAAAATTACTGTTGTGTGGTTCACCAATAATTCGTTCCAGAGGGTTAAACTGTCAATAAAGCATACTACTTGGCCATTTTGTAGTGTCTGCGTGAAGGAATTCGTCGTAAACGGGTGGATTTGTGGGCAAACATTTCATGGATTTTTTACAACGATAATGCGCTGTTACATTCCAGCCTGATTGTGACTGAATTTTTGGCCACCGTACTCCGTACTCGTTTATTTGGATCCCTATGACTTGTTCCTGTTTCCGAAACTCAAATATTCGCTCCGAGGAACACGCCATGAGTCGATTGAAGCCATAAAAAAAAATTCGCTGAAGGAACTGAAGGCCATCCCGGCAGAGGCCTATAAGATGTGTATGGAAAAATTAATTAACCGTTGGCATGCTTGTATTGGCTCAAAAGGAGCCTACTTTGAAGGCGATAATAAAGATTTGTATTAGAATACATAAAAATGTTGTTTTTTTTACCAGGCCAGGCCAAATTTGATCAGATGGTAAAACTGATATTAACATTAATTCCAATATTAACATTAACACCAAACCAATACCAACACGACCACCAATACCAATACCAACACCAATCCCAATGTCCACAACGATACCAATACGAACATCAATACTAATATTATGACATTAATGCTTTGATTACACATTAATTTACTTCACCATTAATTCTTAATTGAAATCAGCTCTTAACACCCTGAAATAAATGAAAGTCAATTCGGAATCTATATGTATGTGAATTGAAAAGACAGCAAATTAATCACTAACTAAATAACCTGAAAATCGAGATGCATACATTTTTTTTTTAATTCTAAAATCCCGAAAGCTTATGAAAATTACAAAATCTAGTTGTTGCACAATTGGTGGAGTTTTCCCTTGATTTAAAGATGTATACACACGAAAAATCGATCATCGAAAATAGTGATGGTTGTAACGGGATACCATCATATTCTTGAACGAAAAAATCCCGAAAAAAATACCAAAAAATACAAAGTAAACTGTCCCGTTGAAAGGAAGACCCATTATATTTTTGTTAAAAAAACAAAAGGAAGCTACATAATTTCATGTCATCCTTGCGTAAGGACCACTTTGCAGAGTTTTTTATTTTAGTATGTGAAATACAAACGTAAATATTTTTACAAAATAATGTAAACATTTTTGAAATTTTTCTGATGTTTTTCTGTCAGCCTTGCGCAAAGGTTCAATGCTAAGTGCTTTGGTCAGTTCTCAATTTTAGTATGTCAATAATTATTAAAAAACATAAATTTTCCAAAAATTATCCAATCTCTATGAATGTTAAAATTTCAAAAAATCATTAAGGGGGGGGGGGGGGTGGCAGCCCCATCTTCTAAGCTAGGGTATAAAACGTATTAAAATAATGTGTTATATTTAAAAAACTTGATTTCATGGGATTTTTTTTGTTTCGGGATTATTTTATACTGGATAACGATACCAACCCGGTTATAAAGGAGTCGTAATGATATCCCGCATTTCAAAATCCCGCCCAAAAAAACCCGGTTTATAAAATCCCATTTTCTGAATCCTGCTTTTCAAAATCCCGGTTTTGATTTTTATGGGATCCCTATATTTCCGTAAAAAAAAATCCAGAAATTTTAAAATTCAGAATTGTTGAAAAATAAAAATCCAGACAAATAAAACCCCGAAAAAAAATTTAGAAATTACCGGAAACCCAATCCACAAAAAAATATTTTGTTTAAAATAAATGGAAAAAATTAATTTTTAGACTTTTGACATCAATTGAAACATTTGTGGTATACGAGCGATATAGCGATACAATTCCTTTGATCTGTGTCTACAAGGTTGACGAAGCATTTACGAAGCATTAAATTTACAATTCTCTCCAATCCATTCGTCGATGCCCTACTAACCCAACGAATTAAGCCAACCACAAAATAACTTGAAACATTTGTGATAGAATTTTCAGTAGAAGCGATATGAGCGATACGATTCCTTTAATCTGTGTCCGAAAGATTGACGATGTAATTTCCATTATCGTAAATATTAAGAACTTTACGGAAAAAGTAAAAATCGATGGACATTTTATAAATTTTAATTTGGTCCGCACTTTGACAATTGCGTTTCTGGATATTTTTTCGGAATTTTCAGTTTCTGTATTATTTCTTTCTAGATAAGGTAGCCAACCCTTTTCGCTCGTATCGCTTCTACTGATAGATCTACCACAAATATTTCAAGTGATGTCAAAAGTCTAAAAATCCACGCGTGTGAAGTACTTCCTAAATCTTTCCTAAATAGGAAAATGTTTGAAAGTATTAGTAACCAATCAATATTGAAATGTTTTATCGAGAAATTGAAAGTAAAGTCTGAGAAGCACGCGCGTTACTAAATAATCTTTGATATTTTGTCCTGAAATCAGAGTATGTTAACAAAATAAATAATGGTCCATTCGAGGTTTGTGCAAAATTTGGGGATCTACTCTTGGAGATAAGTGGAGTTAATATGACAAAATCACCATGTAGTGCATATTGAAATCAAATTGAATGGTGATTGTTGCACATTTTACTTTACTAAACCATTATTCATATTTTATCCGGAAATCGGAGTATCTTAATATATTAAATATTGGTCCATTCCAGGTTTGTGCAACATTTGGAGATATTCTCTTGGAGATTAGTGAGGTTAATATGACAAAATCACCATCTAGTGCATATTGAAGATAAATTAAACGGTGATAAATAGTGAAATTATTTTTCCTTTTAGTGGGTGTCATTAATAGACTCTAGATAATCCGCTCCTACGTGCGCCTCGCAGTGCGACATGTTTGCTGATCACCGCTCCTACGTCCACCGAAGTTGAAATCTAAAGCCTCTCGTAGGGCTACGCGGGGGTTGGGGAGCGCAGCGACCTCTTTCGTGCCCGTGAGAGTTACCGAAGCTGTTAGCCTCTACAATTCTAAGAAAAATTAGGGTTTGGCTGTTATAATTCAAATGCCGCACATTCGAGTGAATTATTTTAGAATCTATTTAAGACACCCACTAAATAAAAAAAAAAAAATGCACTATTTAGCACCGTTTAATTTAATTTTAATATTAAAAAGCTAGATTGGGATTTTGTCATATTAACTCCACTTATCTCCAAGGGACTGTCCCCAAATTTTGCCCAAACCTCGAATGGACCATTATTTATTTTATTAAGATACTCCGATTTCCGGACAAAATATGAAAAGTGGTTTAGTAAAATAAAATGTGCAACAATCACCGTTCAATTTGATTTCAATATGCGCTAGATGGTGATTTTGTCATATTAACTCCACCTATTCCAAGAGAATCTCCCCAAATTTTGCACAAACCTGGAACGGACCAATATTTAATTTATTTAAAGGCCGGTATTCACGTACAATTAAATTGCGCAATATAATTATGTGACGTAAGAACATTGCACAATATTCTCATATTTTATTTAAGATTTTGGAATTTTATTGTGCAATATTAACGTCATACAATTATATTGCGCAATTTAATTGTACGTGAATACCGGCCTTTAACATACTCCGATTTCCGGACAAAATATCAAAAATGATGTATTAACGCGGTTGCTTCTCAAACTTTACTTTCAATTTCTCGATAAAACATTTCAATATTGATTGGTTACTAATACTTTCAAACATTTTCCTATTTAGGAAAGATTTCGGAAGTACTTCACACACGTTAAAAATCCCTATAAAATTGAATTTTTTTCATTTATTTTAAACAAAATATTTTTTCTGGATTGCTTTTTTTGTCATGTTTAGATTTTTTTTCGGGATTTTATTTTTCTGGATTATTACTTTTCAACTATTCTGGATTTTAAAATTGATGGATTTTTTTTTCAGGCAAATATATTTATCCCAAAACCAAGATTTTGAAACCCCAGAACCGGGATTTTGGAATCCGGTAATTTGAATCCAGAATTTTCAAGGCGGGATTTTGAAAAGCGAGCAAATTGACCATCCCCGGCTACAAAATATTACCCTTCGGGGTTTACTCGGGATAACGGGATTTTATACCCTCGGGATTTTGTCCCTTAGGGATTTTTAACCTCGGGATTTTGCACCCTCGGGATTATGTATCCTGGGGATTTTGTACTCTCGGGATTTGGTACCTTCGGTATTATGATTTGCCGATTTTGATTATGTCCTGCAGGAATTTACCTTTTGGGAATACGTCACCAACCCCTTTGCGCAGTAGTATTTGATAAATATTATGAAATTCAGTCGATACTGTGTGTTAAGGTTTCCTATTAACATATAAATTCCAATCTGTTTCTTTTTTTTATCGATGACCTCAAAGGATTGCAATTTTCAAATGCATCTTGGAATAATATAATCTCTACGTTATTTTTTTGAGAATACAACTTTCACAAAATACGCCATGGGAAATGTTACGAAAAAGCGATTATTACAGCAATAATATTTAGATTTCCATGCAAAATACGTACAAGAACACGTTATTACAGCGGTAGTTTTACGGTTTTCACCATAGCAACGCGATAGTTTTACGATTTTCAACAAAGCAACGCGATAATTTTACAAATTTTACATAATTTATCTCTAAATTTATAATTGTATTTCAATTTTTTTTATTATGATTGAATTTTTTATACACACATCAAAGGAAAAGCCATACAAACAAAAGCTTGTCAAATAATTTGCATACAACATGACACAAATGGATGAATTGTGAATCAATCGCTGACGGGAAAGTTGTATTCTCTTACTAAATACAACACGTGCTGTAATTAATGATCTATAATTTTTACTCGTTAAAACCGATACAGATAATTAAACTCGTGCTGCGCACTCGTTGAATTTTCAGCGCGGTTTTAACTCGTAAAAAATTATCGATAATAATTGAGCACTAGTTGTATTACGAGTGAAAATAAAAATATTCGAAAAACCAGAATTCGACATTAATGATTTAATTGGTCACGACTTACAATAATTCAACTCCTCACGTTTATATGAATTATTTAAATTTTGCTTGTAAAGCAAATCAAAAATTTCTTCATAAAATGGATACCATTAACCTAAATTTAAGTTTTGTAAACAAATTTTCAAATCTCAACTCAAGCAAAGCTCTCTCGAACGAGAGAGATGCCTTATATCCCACCTGTTGATGTCTGTTAACAAATATTACGAAGAGTACTCAACCGATTTTCATGAAACAAAGACTGACTTATAGACCTTGATCAGATAAGAAAAACATGGTATTGCTAAAATTTTTAGGTGGTGGGATTCCAAAGTTATAGACGTGTAAAGAATTTTTTTGCAGTACATTCATGTAAAAATTAAAACAAAATGATTTTGTTTGGTTCAATTCCATTTATTACGTATTACAAAAGTTCTGTTTATACTTCTTTGTATTGGTCCCTAATCGTATAAATATTCAAAATGATTAATTTTGATGGAAAAACAGTACATTTAATTTAATTTGTTTAAAACATTTCTGTTGTACACCACAAATATTTATTAAGTTATTCATAGCGTTATTAAAGCCTTCTGCTAAATTATTTGTTTTGTGATTGTGCCCATTATTTTTTGCTTCTTCATAATAATTCCACAAGCTCCGATGAAACCGAGGATTTCTTTGAACTCCATCAGGTCGAAGTAAACCGAAGCGGTTGCTCTCGAAATAATTAATTATATCTTCATCGTCTTTCGTAATATTTTTCTTGATGTGGAATAGGAACAAAAGCGAGAGACATTAAAGTCCTCACATCGAACGAGAAGTTAATGTATCGTATTTAATTTTTGATCCAATATCCGCCAAATGACGGTAAACCGATTTTTGTAGGTGAAAATAGCAGCAAACTATTTGCGCATCAAGAAATGTTTTTTCTACGGTTTTAATTTAATCATGGCCATTTCAAAATCGATGTGAATTTTTTACGACTTAATGGATAAATTTCATTCAATATTTAAAACAGTTTTGTATAAATTTCGAGTCGTAACGAAACACCTTCAGATAAACCATGAATAATGGAGAGCTGTGAAAATATTTTTGGACTTGATTTAAATGTTCCGTCCATAAAATATTCCTCTCAGCGACTCAGCTTTGAAATAGCACCAATGTATTTGAGTAAAAAGATATCGACTCTCCTCGTTAATTTATATTTTTCGGAGATGATTAAATCATTTAAAGAAAATGGAACCGCCTCATATGGGTCACATTCTCTTTGTCTAGCCTTCCGTACAGTTCGTTATATCGAACATCTCAGAGGCATGTAGAATGAAGCTGCGGTGAACCTGTTAACACTTCACTTGACATTATTTCTTGCGTGGAACCAATGCAACATGTTTTGCTAGTATCCTTCCAATTTCCCATAACACTATTTGCTTCTACATTTACAGCACTTAAAATTTTTCTAATGGATTTTCGATGTTAATGCGGGAATTACATTTCGTCAGGTAATAATTGCAGCAACGGAAATATTTTTTACCATTGCTATATTCACCATTTTTTTGAAAGGAATATCCTTCTTTAAAAGGAGCTTTTTTGGCTTTTTCAGTTTTATTAATTGAAAAACCATATTTATAATTATAATCGTAATACAGTTTCATTAACACACTGAGATATAAAAAATGCAAAATATTTGAAAATGTTCGATTAACGAAAAATGTTATTGTATGTACAATTAAAACCATGCCTATACGCAAAGAAAATATTAAAGTATGTGTTACTGTGTTTGCATTTCCGTTAAATTGTTCCCCAGTCGAATGGTGTCAAGAGGAATTGTATCTAGCGGAATTTTATCTAGTGGAATTGTGCTAGTGGAATCGCCCGGTTAGCAAAAATATGCACTATAAAAAATTATTCTGAACATAAAATGCAATGTTAACTGGATATTTACATGTCAAATGGTACCTTGTTTCAAATCATTTTTCACATATGTAGTAAGAACTTTTCGATTTCAAAATGCGCTACTTTAAATCATAATGGTTTCGTTATGGATTTAAATAGTAAAAATTATTCTATATCGGAAAAAACTAATTCAAGTCATATCTGTACCCCTCCCCGCCCCTCCCCCTCCCACAAACAAAAAATTCATGTGAATGTAGCATTCTATTTGAAATAGAGTTTAATTAGAAAGTAAATTGAATACTGCAATTTATTTTTAGTAAAATTCTTCTGCCGACAGGGTGATAATTTTACTTCTACCCAATTATGGATTATAAGCTCCGTTTATGTAATGAACTAGAAAATAATACATTTGTTTATCTGGTAATACCAGTTGTACAAAATTATATTTTATTATAAATTGTTTAACTTCAATGACCTGTAATGAATTTGGCTGAAAGCAACCCATATTCACACCGTACTTTTTATTTATGATGAAACCATTTCAAAAGTAAATATAACATAAATATTTTCCAAACCACGAAACATAATAATGAAAAATGTACTCGTATATACGTAAATATTCATTTTTAATCTTAACTTATGTTGCGCTATACTTTTTTTTACCTTCTCTATATGCTCAAATGTATATGGTGTGTAGCTGCCTGTGCTGTGCAGTTTTAAAAGTTTTGTAAATATTTTGCAACACCACCAAATGGAAAATCGTGTCTAATGCAACTTGTTTTCCGGTTTTTCTCATCGTACAGTTTTTCCTTCGCATATTCAATTTTTATTTATATATTCTACAGGAAATTTTGTTAAAATGTCACGTTTACGTATGCACTGTTTGGGATAGCGTATAATGCAATTATTGTTGTGTGTCTGTTTCTTAAATTTTTTTTTTTGTTTTTTGGGTTGTAAGGAAAATCCGTTTTATTGTTTTTGTGCTTACGTATTATGTTCATCCAGTGTTTTAGTCGTTCGTTCGTTCGTTTTGCGATTGCTCAAGATGAAGAAATGAAAAATTAGCTACAAAAAAAAAAAAAAAATAAACAATCTACAATCTACTATACGACAGGGACAATAAAACCAAAATTCCATTTTAATTTCTATTATTCAATTTTTTTTTTTATTATTATTATTGTTGTTATACATTTCTTAAAGAATTTAACGAACCGAAAACAGAAAATAAATAATTTTCTTCCTACCAGTAACAACAACACCAAACGACACAAACGTTGCTTCGTTCTTTGAGATTTTTTTTTTTTTAGTTTTTTGGTTGCGTTCATGTTTTATAATGCAAAATGAGAGATACAAACAATAAGAGTCGAAACATAAAAGAAACTGGAAAATATTGTATTTTCCTGGGCTGTTAAGTAACCGTCACGAGAAGACGATAAAAACAAGCACAAAGAACTTATTTATTATAAAACGATGACTATTACGAAAAAATAATATAAAAAGTACCAGCCAGCATGAAGTGCAAATATATATAAAGAAAGCCTCTCTCTGCGAATGACCAATTTTGTGTGATTGTCTGCTTAAATTAAAATTTAATTCTTATAACCAGTGATGAAAAACGGATAAAAAAATCATAACGTTACGGCATTCGGTTTCAAAAAATAATTTCAATTTGAAACGTTATTTATAACGTTATTTTAAGAACAATAATTCCGTTTCGCTATGTTATAACGTTATTTCTGAAGCTGTGTGCTTAGAGTTCTTAAAATTGACTATTAAAAGGCTTTGTTTATTTCGTTATTCCTTTTGAAATAAAATAAATAATAACATTCGTACCTGTTCTATTTGATTTGTAATCGAAGATATTTTTAAAGCAAAATACACCACTCTAACTGTATTTTTGAACCAAAACAGAACGTTTTATAGTCTATGTAGTTACAGCAATAAATTATCGAGAAATAAAGGTGTATTCACACATCAGAAAATTATCGATGCCAATTTTTTTTCTTTTTGTTTTGAATTTATGTTTTGCTTTTAGATAATTTTACTTTAAAGCACGTAACGAAATAACGGAAATAAAAAAGGGTCATAACGTTACGGATTTCGTTATGTAAGATTTTTTAAATTGTGTAACGTTTGTAACACTATTTTTAAATATTCAATACGTTATTCCGTTTTTGCGTTTACACGTTACGTTTTTCAACACTGCTTATAACACATAAAACGTAATCTAAAAGGAATGTTTGAGTATTTTATTATTACAAATTTTATGTAACAAAATCATGTCAAATATAATCATGTTAATGTGATCATGTATCAATCCCTTAAATATAATTAAAAACAAAAAAATTCTTTGTAATAATCATATTTAAAATAATTACGAACATTTTTTTAAAGTCAATATTACTGCTAAAATTTGTTTTTATATTATTGTTACACAAAAAGGGGTAACATCTGTGTACCAAAAGAAAAGCTTTTGTCGTCTTCATTCATTCTCTATGTTTATTATACAGTTTGCCTTCTACATATAGTACAATATACGAAGTAGCAATAAAATTTTGTTATACTGGAAAAAATATAATTTTCATGTATGTTAATTTCATTTTAATTATATTGTTGTATTATTATACTTTTTAATTAATTTAATTAAAAATGGAGAAGAGGATTTATTTCTTTTAATCCTCAAACATGTACTGGATATATGATTATGCTTTTTTCATACGTTGGGAACATGTCAATCCCATAAATTATTATTAATCTAAAGATTGTATTAACAATAAAATGTAGCTTGAAATTTAATTTAATATTTAGGTTATTTTAAATTAGATCTGGAAGCCTAGAAATATAATTTTGAACTGTCTGCAGTCCGCACTTCGGCGCAAGAAGTAACGTGTTATGTATAACTGGGTGAGGAAAAGTATGGAAACCCCTAAAAATCTCGCGGAATTCGGTCAAAAAAAAATGAGCAAGGTTTATTCTTAGGTAATTTTGAACAAGGAATTTAATGGTGAGCATGGTTGTGACCTTGACCTTCATATTCAAGGTCATTTGGAGGTCAAGGCCATTTTCTTAAATTAGAACCCCTATTTTCGATGAAAGAATCGAAAAGAGCGATCAATTTTACGTCCGAGTATGTATTTTCCATGACCTTCCAAGATCATTTGTAGGAATTTACATTGCGAGGTCAAAGTATGAAAACCCCTAAAAATCTTGCGGAGTTCGGTCAAAAAAAAAAAAAATTGAGCAAGATTTATTCTTAGGTAATTTTCAACAAGGAATTTAATGGTGAGCTTCGTTGTGACCTTGACCTTCATATTCAATGTCATATTGAGGCCAAGGTCATTTTACTATAGGGAAACTCCAATTTCTGACATCGGATTCAAAAGAAGCGATCAATTGTACATCAGAATATGTATTTTCCATGACCTTTCAAGGTCATCTGAAGGAATAGCTTCCTGAATCAAAATTAAAAAATTAATTCTTTATTTTTAAATTTTATAATTTTTTTATAATTTTCATAGCAACACAAGCATTATTACAATGTTCTGTTATTTATGATTTTTTTTTTATTTTTTATTTAATTAGCAATTCATTAGCTTTACAATTAAAATATATTCCTTCAGGTGACCTTGGGAGGTCATGAAAATACATATTCGGACGTACAATTGATTGCTTCTTTCGAATCCGATATCAAAAACTGGGATTTCCCTATAAAAAAATTACCTTGACATCAAAAAAACATTCAAGATGAAAGTCAGCGTCACAACCAAGCTCACCATTAAATTCCTTGTTGAAAATTACCTAAGACTAAACCTTGCTTTTTTTTTTTTTTTTGACAAACTCCGCGTGATTTCTAGGGGTTTGCTTCGGATGATCTTGGGAGGTCATGGAAAATACATATTCGGACGTAAAATTGATCGCTCTTTTCGATTCTTTCATCAAAAATAGAGGTTCTAATTAAAAATATGATCTTGACCTCCAAATGACCTTGAATATGAAGGTCAAGGTCACAACCAAGCTCACCATTAGATTCCTTGTTGAAAATTACCTAAGAATAAACTTTACTGGCTTTTAGGGGTTTCCATACTTTTTCCTTACCCTGTGTATATTCATCTGTATTTTTTAATATCTGTGGCAATAGGACAAAGGGAATAACTCGAGTTATACCCTTTTACGTATTATTTCAAATTCGAAATCTCCATATTCGAATTAATATCATATCAATTTTTTGTAATAATCCAGCAACTATAAACAACCGTAATAATAATTAAGCAAGAATTCAAAAACTCATACTTTCTACATATTATATTCTTTTTGCGACGTTCTGCAAGGAGATATGTAACCTTCAAAGAGCGAATCCTATACTTTCACTGAAAGAATATTCTGCCTCTCACTGTATCCCTAATATAGACCATTGGAACGATGAGTCAGTGAGTTTGTGTCCCATGACTGTCGAGTGTCAATACTTCCGTGCATTCAAGTGGAAGGACGAACCAAAAGGTCTTTGTTGCCAAAACGGAAAAGTTAAACTGCCTGAAATTCTCCAGCCTCCAGAGCCTCTATTTTCATTGCTTTCCGGTCATGATCCTTTATCCGAAGAGTTTGCCAAAAATACAAGGTGTAAGGTCAGGTAAATCATTTGATGGGTAGTGTACTAACAACCTCTTTCGACGATCAGAAGTTTGTACAAATAAATTTTATCCAAGACCCCGTTACGCAGGCTACAACTCTAAAAATTGACTAAGTCAGGAATTCGGGAGAAGAGACATCATTTAGTACGGGCGCGATAACCTGACAAAAAAAAGTATTCGAGACGCATAGAGCGTACGGTCCCCTACAATATCCCATTACTCAAATCCTTCATGTAACGGGTGAGCCTAATATTCATGCTATTACCGCGTAAAAATCGTTTCCTGCATAGGATTTTTACGCCTAAAGGATGATGGTACGACCGGACCAATTCAATACTCTTTTGCGGTATGGAATGCTACTGAATCAATATTGGGTCGATCAATATGCAAAAATAGAAACCGAAAGACTCAATTACAGCCGATGTTATAACAAAACTTGCAAGTCGAACAATATTTACACCTGCAAGATGCCCTAAATGACAACAAACATGTTGGCGATGTGGGTCAACTGACAGTATTACCGTAGTAAGTTCGAAGTTACGGCAAACCGGACCTCTTTGTTACTGCCACCTGCAACGCTAGCTGGCCAGAAATACAGAGTAATATATTTACCAATAACATCCCGCAAGACAGACTCGAAATAGTGAACAGGGTGTTTCACTTAAAAATAAAAAAATTGGTGAAACTTATCACAAAAGAAAACATTTCCAGACCAACAAAATGCTACATCTATTCTGTGGAGTGGCAAAAGCGGAGTTTTCTATATATGCACCTCTTGCTCTGGCTGTAGAATAAAATCAGAACAGATGATATTGATTCCATCATTAGTGCAGAGATCCCGAATATCAATGTTGATCACCAGTTGCATGCGACCGTATTGACGCATATGATCCACAGTTCAAGCGGTCATATAAATCTGACGTCCGAAGAGCTTTCAAAGTAATACGTCGATGGGAGGAGACGGATATCCCAAATATCATAGGAGGCAACCTGATGATGAAGGGTTGGAGGCAACAGTACGCAACGGTAATTTGCGCATTGACAACCGATCGATGGCGCCTCATAATCGCGTGCTATTAAAAGCTTTCCACGCTCATATAAATGTAGAACACTGTAGCTCGATTAAGTCAATCAAATATGTTTCAGTGGATCAGTTTCAGTCCAGGTGGTACATTAACACTTCGGAAGCGGTTTGTAGAATACAATCGTTCGATAACCCAACTATCGGTCCACCTTGAAAACGGTCAACGCATTTACTTCACAGAGAATAATGCCGCCAGTATCATTAACAAACAAATTTGGAATAATGCTTTTGCCAGAACTTTGACATATAATGAGATTCCTTCTTACTATACTATACACCCAAACAACACCGAATGCTACTACTTAAGAATGTTTCTATACGTTGTCAATGGCCCCATCTCCTTTGTGAACTTACTCACAATAGACACTTCTTTCCAGTTGGCCTGCAAAGAGCAAGGTCTGCTGGAGAGTGATTCTCACTGGTGCGATACCTTGACGGATGCAGCTTTAGGCTGCAATGCTGCCCCTATTAGAAATTTGTTATCCATCATTTTGGTGTTTTGTCATCCAGCCGAACCCTTTTCGTTATGGGTGGCACACAGGGAGATCATGTCAGATAACGCATTGCATCGCATTCGGACGGAGCGTTTCGAATATTCCCTTGATTTCAGCTTCCATATCTTTGATTTGGTGTTAGGGGGACTGAATAAAATTGTGAAAGCGCTTGCGAATAAAACTGTAGAAAATTCCGGTTTGCATAGACGAAATATAAATGATTCAATAGTTCTAGATATGGAATTCGTCCACGAGACAACATATGGTAGATTGATCATGTTACAGATTGTAACCAACAGCGAATCCAAATTAAATTCAGAACAACGGTTAGTCTACAACAGAATTTTAGCCCATCGGAGAAGTATTCTTCCTACATGCACCTGAAGGTACAGGAAAGACATTCCTTATTAATTTAGTCCTAGCCAAACTAAGACCCGATGGTCACGTAGAAAGCGGTAGAATGGCCCATTCCACTTATAAACTGCCGTTTAACATTTGCAATAACGGCACTGCCGTATGCAACATTTCAAAACAGAGTGCCATCGCTAAATTGCTCCAAAAATGTTCTCTTATTGTGTGAGATGAGAGTACAATGTCTCACAAGACATCTGCGGAAGCTCTGGATAGGACACTCAGAGATTTCCGAGAAAACCGAGCGCTTAAGGGTGGAGTTACCGTACTATTTGCTGGATACTTTAGACAAACCCTTTCAATCATTCCAAAAGCCACGCGTGCCGAGAGGTTAGTGCGTATACTGAAACGGTCCTACACATATGATCGAAAATTTCCCACTCGGTAAATATGCGTGCCGTTCTCTGCGGCGACAACAACTTGACCGACTTTTCCAACACTCTACTGAAACTAGGAAATGGTGACCTACCTGAAAGTGAACGTGAAGTATCCGTCGAACAAATGATCTAAAGATATTAGTAGAATCCGTATATTCCGGCATTGGAGATCTTCCAGAAAAGCCCCTATCCTGATTCAGAGAAAAGTCTTGAGAGAAGCAACCAACGATGCAATAAACCACATTAATTTGAAGCACCGTCCAAAACATACAAATCCATAGATACAGTCATTGATCCTCAAGAAACAATTGAATATCCTGTCGAATTTTTAAACTCATTAAACCCGCCTGGTATACCGATTCACCAGCTGAAACTGAAAATGGGCACACCTATCATCCTGATCCGGAGTCTCAATGACCAAATCTCTGTAATGGAATCCGCCTGCAAGTAAACAGCCTCAAAAACTTCGTAATAGAAGCCATAGTTCTTACCGGCTGCGCGACTGGAGAAAAGCGATAATTCATCGCATATCCCTATGACCCCTTCTGATGTTCCATTTTAGTTCACACGCCTTCAGTTTCCCGTGCGAGTGTGTTTCGCCGTGACCATAAACAAGGCACAGAGCCAAACATTGAAGATGGGCGGTATGGACCTTCGCAGCGAGTGTTTCGCTCATGGCCAACTTTACGTTACTTGCTCCCGTATTAGCTCCCGCCGGCAACCTTACCTACTTGCTTCTGGTACTAGAACTGCCAAAATTGATTATAAAAGGGCTAGTCTAGTAGTCATTCAGCATGGCATATTTCAAAACGAAATATTTCAAAACGGTATATGGTACATTACGGCATAAGGTACACTATGGCATGGTACACTATGGCATATTTTAACTTTTCTGTTTCTTAACAGATTATTGTGCAATTCGACAAATGCGATAGGAATTGGGATCTTAAAATGATCTGTAAATGAACTTCTGGGATAAGTTGAATTTATCAGGAATTTGGCAATTTCTTAACCGATTATGCCGAAATTCATTCTCTTAATATAATTTTCCTTCACTTAACGGATTTTCTTTTAAACCTTCACCAAACAGAATTTTCCTTCAATTATAGAATTATCCTTTATTTACTTAAATATTCCTTTATCTATTGGAATTTTTCTTCAGTTATCAAATTTTTTTTTTTTGCTTAACAGAATTTCCTTTCACTCAAGTCTTCCAATGAAAATAAATCCCAGATTTAAATTTTAATTGTTGGTGCATTTTTGATCGGGGTAATATATTATTATAGTAGATGTTTTATTGCACTTATATTTTCAGTTACTAACCGCTTTCTAGTTTTGTGGTTATTTAAAAAAACCAAGCGCCGAAGTACTGCATAATATGCTCTGATGAACGTGACCAGCCTATTATTGTGAAATTTGGAAATTCCGCTGCTGAAAATTTAAGTCACATAGTATTTATACATATCAGCGCTCTGCAACATCCACTACCACACGAAGTTCGCTGGATAAAAAAATTAGCATATTACAACTTCTTACCAGATACAACTTAGATTTGTTAATGTGGATGAAAAAATTCGCGCAAGAAAATAATATCAAATTTGTCTGGTTCAATAATGTTTGCAAAATTAGAAAGTCTGAGGGATGGCGTGTCCACACAATTAAATCATTTGCGGATTTGGATAAACTTAATAGTAAGAGCGGTGTAGCTAAATGATAAGTAACTATAATATTATAGATTTTCATTTTATTTTAATCAATTTTAACTTTTATAATTCTTTAAATTTAATTTTTTATTAATAATTGTTTTGGGGGGGGGGGGGGGGGGGGGTTAGTTTGCCTAATGTCAATTAATATTAGTCACAATATTGTTGTTAAATATCTGAATGATTGTGTTTGTAATCCAAAGTACAACAGTAATTACCTCAATGTGGTATACTTTATCATTCGAAGTTTTAGAAAGAAAGTACATAAAATAGATGCTGTATTAACTTCATCAAAATATTTAGTTCTTGTGTTGATTTTATCGGAATTTTGGATTTACTCGTGTGAAACCGGTTTTACAACTCCGGTAATTATAATTGTTACTTTTCTAATTGTGATCATCATCTTGTGATGTGATGCATGTGATGCATCAAGTACAGGAGTAGGCGGGGTTCTTTTTCAAAAAAGCTCCAGCGGCGAAGAACGTCCTGTTGCCTACTTTTCTCAGAAACTCAATGCAGCACAGCGGAATTATACCACTAAGGAGCTTGAATGTTTCGCGGCTGTATTGAGTCTCAAGAAATTTAGGCAATATGTAGAAGGATTCCCTTTTACCATTATCACAGATCACGCAAGTTTGAAGTGGTTAATGGGACAAAGGGATCTTGCTGGACGTCTCGCTCGCTGGAGTTTGAAAATGCAAGGATTTAATTTTAAAATCGAGTATCGAAAAGGGAAAGATAACGTGGTTCCTGATGCCCTCTCAAGAAATTTTGCCGAAGAAGTTACTCTACACCAGAACGTCACCGAAAATCCATTGCACCTTGATCTTAATTCAGCAGTTTTTGAAACAGATACGGAATATAAACTGCTAAGAGATTCAATCATAAATTGCCCTGAAATTAAATCCAATATGCGAGTTATTCAAAATAAAGTGTACGTAAAAATAGGTGAATCCAGCGATGATAGTGTAGGAAAAAATATATTCCTAAAACTCTCATTGATGCTCTAGTGAGTGCAGCGCATGAACCACCAACATCAGCACATCTTGGAAATTAGAAAACGATTGAACTTCTCCGAAGGTATTATTACTGGCCCAATATGATAAAAGATATTACGGAATTTGTAAGTAAATGTGATATGTGCAAAGTATCTAAACCCGTAAATCAAATCACAAGACCTTCAATGGGTACTAATGTAGAATCAATACGTCCTTGGCAACAGGTGTATATTGATTTTTTGGAACCATACCCACGTTCCAAAAATGGTAATCGATATCTATTTATTGTATTAGATAAATTTTCTAAATTTGTGCTTATTGAGCCTTTGCATGATGCTACAACTAAGACTGTTGTTAAATTTATGGAACAGCGAATTTTTAATGTCTTTGCACTACCGGAATTTGTTTTTAGTGACAATGGCAAACAATTTACCGTACATGGTTTTGCGGCTTTGCTATTAAAGTACGGGATCAAGCATATCCTGACCCCTAAATATCACCCGCAGCCGAACGCCTCAGAACGAGTGAACAGAACGATTTTGGCAGCAATTCGATCTTACTTAGACGAAAATTATCCCGATTGGGATAAGTACATTCATTCCATTGTGTCGGCCCTTAGGAACGTAGTACATAGTAGCACAAAGTATTCTCCGCATTTCATTATATTCGGACAACATTTTATAGGCCATGGTGCAAATTATGAGCTTCTACGAAATTTAAACTGCCTAGGAGATAGAAACGTAAAAATATCAAATTGTGATCGCCAAGACAGTATCTATATGAACATTTTGCACCATTTGCAGCAATCTCATGAGCGGAGTGCAAATCGGTATAATTTGAGAACCCGCATTCGTAGTTTCAACGTCGGGGATTCCGTTTTTGTTCGCAATTTCATACAAAGCGATGCATCAAATAAAATATCGGCAAAACTAAGTCCAAAATTCATTAAAGCTCGGATAATCCGGAAGGTCGGAAACGAAGCATATGAAATCGTTGATGTGCATAATAAAATATTGGGAATATATCATAGTAAAGATATTCGAAAGTAGATGCGTTTGATCGGGATTGAGTTGAACTTGAACGTGCATTTGAAATTAATTAATTTTAACCATGCCGCGGTGGTGTTAAAGAAATTAGCTGTGTATAGCCCGGCTTGAGACATCTCATGGGTGTAGGTCTGCCCCACGATTTGTTACAGCTTATTAGCAGTTCCAATTTTAAATAGCGTATAGCCATTGATTGACGATGCAACTCACTATAATAATAACGAGACTTAAACGCAATGTTACGTAATACATTTTTTTTGGGGACTGTACTGGTAATGGTAAGCTTTTGGTGGAGATAATTTGTTGTTGTGTTTTTTTTGTATTGATAATCGAAGCTTTTTCGGGAGAAAGAAAAAGAACGAAACGGTGGTCGGTTAGCATATGAATTAGGTACAAGGAGTTAACATTTAAAATTAAACTCAAAGAAAAATAAAAAGTAAAGTTGGCGTGGTCAAGTAGTTTTGATACTTTTGATAATTTATCATACAAAGTATCCCAAACTGACCCATTAAAATAATTTGTTAAATATTATATTGAAAAGTTTAAAGTTTTAGTTAAAGCCTCGTGTTTTGAAGGCAGTGAAATGAAAACACCATATTAGAGCGGGTTTATGCTTATTGTTTGGTGTTGTTTTTGTTTGTTTTTCGGTCGAAAAAAAAAAACTTAAACCGTTAAAATACTTTTGTGAAGCCCAGGATGCTTAAAAATGGGTAGAAAATAAGAATTAGTGCTAATGTAGTGAAATACATAATACACAGAGCACTTTAGTATAGTTTTAAATTTAAGTTTTTGTAAGAAAGTTTCTTAAAATCAGTACGTATTAATAATTTAACTGATACTGTTTTCAAAAACCGTAGAGACAAAATATTATAACAGTTACCTTATTAACATTAAGTTTAAAAACCAAAAAAAAACTGTAAGTTCAACAATAAATAAGATTAAATAAGTATATGAGTGTGTACTGTATGTAATAACAGAATTAATAAATAAACTTAATATTACATTAAAAAGCTAAGTGATATAAATAAGTAAATTAATAATTATGTTAACAAATATATAAATAAATAAGTTAAAAGTCAATTAATTAATTCTATATAAATAAAGTTAATTATAATTAAAGACACTGAAACAAATATACTATTTAAAACATAAATTAATAGTGAAAATCATAATCATTCTTGTTTCAAACATGAAAGGGGAAATGCACTAATCTCTATATATAAAAATGAAGAATTGCTGTGCATTGTTTTGTTTGCTATAGTTCAGGGATGGTTTAGAAAAAAAAAAAATTTGAAAACCCCCAAGTTCAGCTAAAAAAATCAAAAAATAAAAAATTTTCTATATATCTCTATATCTATATACATACATATTTATATAAAAATGGTGTAAAAAATCTATGTGCGCACATCAGTTGAGAACGGCTGAACCGATTTGGCTCAATCTTTTTCTATTGTGTTTGAAATTGCCAGGAGATGGTTCTTACAAAAGAAAGTTTTGGGAAAATCCTTCGGAAAAGTCGGAAAATTTGGAAAATCGAAAAATTATGTTTTTGTACGGGATTTTGGGCATTACCAAACCAGATTGTCTTTTAGAAGAGAAAAATTGGAAAATCGAAGTGGAAAACTCGGAAACTTCCGGAAAAACCTGAAGAAAATTAAATTTTTTTTTCAATGAAATTTGGAATTTTCTGTATGTTTTGATGACCGATTGGGCGTAATCTTTTTTTTGTTGTGTTTGAAATTGCCAGGAGATGGTTCTTACAAAAGAAAATTTTTGGAAAATCCTTTGGAAAAGTCGGAAAATTCGGCAAATCAAAAAATTATGTTTTTGTACGAGATTTGGCGCGCAACCAAACCAGATTGTCTTTTAGAAGAGAAAAATTGGAAAAATTGGGGAAATTGTCTTTTAGAAGAGAAAAATCGAAGTGGAAAACTCGGAAACTTCCGGAAAAACCCGAAGAAAATTGAATTTTTTTCAATGAAATTTTGAATTTTTTGTATGTTTTGATGACGGATTAGGCTCAATTAGGCTCAATCTTTTTCTATTATGTTTGAAATTGCCAGGAGATGGTTCTTACGAAAGAAAATTTTGGTAAAACCCTTCGGAAAAGTCGGAAAATTCGGAAAATCGAAAAATTATGTTTTTGTATAGGATTTGGCGCGTAGCCAACCAGATGGTAAAAACCAGATGTTTTGTAGAAGAGAAAAATTGGAAAATCTGAGTGGAAAACTCGGAATCTTCCTGAAAAAACCCGAAGAAAATTGAATTTTTTTTCAATGAAATTTTGAATTTTTTGTATGTTTTTATGACCGATTGGGCTTAATCTTTTTTTATTGTGTTTGAAATTGCCAGGAGATGGTTCTTACAAAAGAAAATTTTTGGAAAATCCTTTGGAAAAGTCGGAAATTCGGCAAATCAAAAAATTATGTTTTTGTACGAGATTTGGCGCGCAACCAAACCAGATTGTCTTTTAGAAGAGAAAAATTGAAAAATCGAAGTGGAAAATTCGGAAACTTCCGGAAAAACCCGAAGAAAATTGAATTTTTTTTCATAGAAATTTTGAATTTTTTGTATGTTTTGATGACGGATTAGGCTCAATTAGGCTCAATCTTTTTCTATTGTATTTGAAATTGCCAGGAAATGGTTCTTACGAAAGAAAATTTTGGGAAAAGCCTTCGGAAAAGTCGGACCACCGTATAACTTGATGCTCAAGGTTGGATCTGTAATAATCATGCTGCGCAATCTGAACCATCCGAAATTGTGTAACGGAACGCGATTGAGGGTGAAGAAACTGATGAACAACGTGATTCAAGCGACGATCATCAAGGGCAAATTCAAAGGAGAAGATGTTCTAATTCCAAGAATTCCTATGATTCCAACTGACACACCGTTCGACTTCAAGCGCATTCAGTTCCCCGTTCGTTTGGCGTTTGCTATGACGATTAACAAATCGCAAGATCAATCGTTGGAAGTGTGCGGAATAAATCTAGAATTTCCGTGTTTGTCTCATGGTCAGTTGTACAACCATCATCGTTGTTCATTTATGCGCCGGAGAACAGAACTAGAAATATTGTTTACCACAATGCATTGTATTGATTTGCGTCTGTATTCGATTTAATTCCACTCGAATAAAATACATTGAATGCTTTTGAATTCCAACTGATTCCAATTCATTTCCACAATGAGAGAAAAAATCCAAAACACAACTCAATTTTCGAAAGACGCCTGAGTTTGAATCGACATTTCATTCACTTTTCAATACATTAGTGTTGAATTCGATGAAAATGGAATGGTATGTCCACTCAACTCAATCATCTATTGAGAATAGAGTTGAGTTGTTTGATTTTTTCTATCATCAAAATCAATTTTCGTGAAGGACAAAAGTATTTGCTCGAAACGAAGTAATTTGGGGCAGGACGAAGTTCGCCGGGTCAGCTAGTATAAAAATATAAATTAACTCTAAAATTACACAAGATGTCAAAATACGTATATTAAATTCTTCTTGTTGTAATACCAAAATATTGTGAGTACATTTATGGAGGATCTGCAATCAACACATACAACTCATCTACACATAAGCTAAGATTTATTTGATTATTTATTAATATTATTATATCTTATTATTATTATTTTATATTATTATTATTTTCTTTAGTATTTTCCAATTTATAAATTAGTATTAAGGTTATTAACTTATAAATTTAAATTCAAATTATTTAATGGATAGTGGGTAAAATGCGCATTTATTTACATTTAGGGTAATTAATTTTTATTTTATTAGAAGTTCTTGAATTTTAAGTTTCGACATTTTGTAAAAACAAAAGCAAATTAAACAATATCGTATATGTTTTAAATAATTACCAAATTTACGGTTTTTCTATTATTTTTATTTATGGTGTCATTTGATGGAATTTATTTGGGTTTTTTTTTGTTTTGCTTTTGCTCTGCAATGATTTCTTGTTTCGTTTATTTTATTTTTTTTGAGTGTTAATATTTCAGATGAGTGAATAATTGTTTTGAAGTGGAAATGGGGATGAAGCATAGGTGAGTAATGTTTTTGTTGGGTAGGTGGAGTGAATAGTAGCTGGTTCTTATGATTTCTTTCAACTATTAATTTTGTACGGTCATTACAGATCCTTTCATGTTGTGGTAACCCCATCCCGTACGCTCCTGAGCCTTAGCCGGCGCAATCGACCGTTCTGCCGGAACCACTGAAATGATAATTTCTGTTAACATTTTCCAGAATTGTTACTTACATGTGTATATAATATTGATGATTTTGTTAAAAAATCGGAAATTGCTATTAATATCATCCGAAATTGTCCTAAAATTTGAAAAATAAGCGGGTGTTCATTTTGATCTACTCTTGGTTTTTATCGCGGATAAATAGTTTTTTTTTCGAACCATATCCCTATTTTCCGAGCATCCGAATCCATCGATCCTCTTAGTTCACTCTAATTTACCATAACTTAATTTGAAGGTATAAATGCTAAATTTTTAGAATTCGAATTTTTAAAGAAACATTTTCGTCGTTCCCATATTTAGTAACAAAACTCTGCGCTTGAACCTTTCGCCGAATTATCTGTCCAAAATGGAACAAACATCCTTTAAATTGAGCCTCTGGGAAGAACATTTTTAAAGCCGATTCACTTGCCTTTTCGAAGTCCAATATTATTACTTTTGGCTTCAAATGGACGTTCCATTTGCTTGATAATTTACAAATTTCATTAAAAATCTCGATATATGCGGCTTCAGTTTTCAAACCCATCACACAGAACAATAATGGCACAATTCCATGTTGAATTTTGCCATGAATGGCGCACAAATAAAGGAACCACCTCGAAGGTCTCATCTATAAGCCAACATTCTGCTTTTCTCATGAGTTCAAGGGTTGATTGCGTTCCTAACGAAATAATTTTTTGATTATCGACCATCTTTTACGAAAGTACAAATAGTTCTATATCTAAATATTTTAAATTTTCCGGAATTCTTATATTAAAAATACCATCAGGTTATCTTATTGCAGTAGACCTAGCTCTACTAATTTTTTGCTTTTGCGCCTGTCTGCTCGTGAAGTAAACGCGAACTTATCTCAAATAATAATGTTATCTCGAATAATTTGAGAAGGCAAATTAGTTGAGTTTATTGCGTCATTCTTCACGTTTCCATTTGTCCCGAATACCGATTTCTCATAAGAAAACGGATCATGGGTATGTTTGAATGGTCCCTTTCTTATATTATAATTTTTTTTATAAGAAACTAACAAGAAGTAATCAAATCTTAAGCTAAAATTATTGCATATTTTAAGTATTAGTTAATACTATTGTTAGTGCTCACAATTTAGTTAATTTAGATTATACTTATCCGTGTAACATAAACATTTAATAAATTTACAGGTCCACAGGTTCATCAGTCCGAGTGGATCTGTTCTTTTCAGCCGCCTAAATCGTGGCTGTTTTAATATATCCCTTGCCAATTCGCTGGGATGCACTTCTAGTTTTGAATAATACACTGCGCCAATTAAAAAACGGAACAGAAATTTTCTTCGAAAAAATACCCAGGTTTGAACGCTTGTATCTTGGTCAAATAACACCTTTCAGAAAAAAAATTTTGTTTCTGGTTGAAGGAAATTTTGTTTTCTTTTCGATACTGGAGACCGTTTTATTTTCTTTTGTTTTTTTATGACTTTTTTGAGTAAAACAAAAGGTGTCTAAAAAAAATAAAAATTTGCTGCTGTTTGAAACTGTAGACGAACTTGCTCGATATTTCATCCAAAAATCCAAATTGGCCATTTTATAGAGAATTTAGAAACCTTGTAAAATGATACTAGGAAAATTTCTGTGCGGCCACTCCTTGTAAAGTTATTGAAGTTTTAGAGAAAACGAATCAAAAAGCGTAGAAGTAAATTTTTTTTTCTTGTAAACTTAGCACTCTACGATAAAATGTTAAGTCACTTTAATACTAAAACTTTAACACACTAAAACTTCAATAACTCGATAAGGAGTGGCCGCACAGAAATTTTCCTAGTATCATTTTACAAGGTTTCTAAATTCTCTATAAAATGGCCAATTTGGATTTTTTGAATGAAATATCGAGCAAGTTCGTCTACAGTTTCAAACAGCAGCAAATTTTTATTTTTTTTAGACACCTTTTGTTTTACTCAAAAAAGTCATAAAAAAACAAAAGAAAATAAAACGGTTTCCAGTATCGAAAAGAAAACAAAATTTCCTTCAACTAGAAACAAAATTTTTTTTTTGAAAGGTGTTATTTCACCAAGATATTTTTTAAAGAAAATTTCTGTTCCGTTTTTTAATTGGCGCAGTGTATTTAGAACTGAATCCTTTAATTGTTTCTTTAATGGTTTTAATCCAAAGATCGCCATGTATATTACTATTTCGAATGTACCACGGAGCATTAGTAATAATGCGAAGTATTTTCGCTTGAGTTCGTTGCAGGAGCTCTCCGTTTGAAGAGCTGGTGGGTCCTCATAAGCGTTTTTTTGCAGTAAAACTTTATTGGCTAATAATGACTGAGATTTTCTTCCCATCAGCCAATACATTTTGGAAACTGTAATTTTTATTTGGTTGCGCTTTGTTTCAATATGGGTTTTACGTTAACCTTCTATCTTCTATTCAGGTGCAAACCTAAGTATTTGACCGCCGTTTGTTGAGGAATATTCGTATCGTTTTATTTCACTGGTGGGCAAGTGCGTTTGTTCAGCGTGAGTGTGATGTGAGTTGATTTTTTAAGCAAGTAGTTGCGCTATTTTGTTTGACCATGTATTGCCTTTGAATAAGGTAGTGTCTCAAAACTGAGTGAATTTTTTTTTTTTTTGTATGAAAAATTTAAAAGTCGGAGGTAACGAGATCCATTTATCACTTTTAATTACGAAATTGCTGAATAACGCCATATAATATGGTAAGGAGTTGGCCCATGCTATGAAATCACAATTGGGGTTGGCAAGTTAACGGTTCAATTAATCACAAGACCTTCTCAAACAATTAGGAAATTGATCTATCCCATACCAACTGTTTGAATGGGACACGATAACTCTGAAAATTGCTTTAAACCATTCTAGAGGGATGTCTTATTTGAGAAAATCATACCTGTTGTTGCCAAATTGTCGGATCAATTATTCGGATGGCTTTAATAAAAATAAAACACAACAATTCCAACACCCGACTATTTTATACAAGAGTTTCTTTATATAAATTGAAAACCAATAATCACCTGTTGAATCTTTCAACTAAGGAATCTGTTTCCTTTATAACCCCTATTAAAAAGCAAAAAATTCATACAAACACCAATATTCAAACCCTAAATCTTATACACCAGAAATTTGTTACTTTAAGGACTGCGACACCAAACTAATCATTAAAAATGTTTGTTTGGGAGCTCACTGACCCAAAGGCCCGATCACATTGAAATTTATACTAATAGAAATTATTGTCGCCAAACGTAAAATATTTTAAAACTACTACTAGTCTCAAGTCCTTTTTCAAAAATTTGTATGGACCCCGGAACCCAATCCCTTTCAAATTTTCGGTAAAATTTTTGCAACTAAAGCTACGAAAATGTATTCAGTTAGTATGGGAGCCCCAAGATTCCTTTATCCGACTGTAACCTAAATAGGGGGAGATTTCCACAAAATATAACATCTATACTCAGGCATCCGTATACGTACAGAAATTTTCCAGGAAAGGTCAATTTCAACTCCATTATACTTAAGATGACCTTTTCTATATTAAAATCTCGGGTTGTAAAATTGTCATGATTCCTATACTTTTTTTTTTTTTTTTTTTTCTATTTAGGAAAGTAGGAAAGTAAAATATTAAAGATGCAAACCGTTGGTGTTGTACTAACTTCACGGTCAATAATCGGTGAGAGAAATGAGAGGCTATATGAGTTTGGTATACTCATACTCAATTTATTTATTATTAATATCATGAAACAGACGTTCGGCGGCGGTTTGCAAACAATTATGTATTGGGCAATGGTATGAGAAGAAAGTGCAAGGTCTTGGCAAAAAGTCGTGTGTTGGCCTAGTAGCTTTACGCATCATTTCCTGACTATTTTAATTTCAGATACTATATTCTATATTAACTTTCCGGTAGCAATTTTCCAAAATTTATTAAAATTATTTTTGTGATTGCATAATTGCACTTCAACCAAAAAATCTAAATTGACTTTGATACACAATAGTTTTTATTCGTCAAAATAATGAGGTTGGGTAATTAAAATGTTTGGGTTTTCGATTGTTGCAAATAACCTTTTATAAACGAGTATAAAAATATTTCATCTATATTTTGTTTATGAGATCATATAAAGGTAACTTCATAGGACATAATTGATTTTGATTGATAAATTTATTTTACCAAAAACCACAACTAATTGACATAAACCTCATTATTATGTGTACTGTTTAGAATAAATCAAAGTATAGAATATAATGTTACGGTATTCTGCCAATGTAAGTATCTACCACTAAACTTAAACAGTAAGTCGCCCATATTTAATTTTATTTTAAACAGCACACGTAGAAATTAGGTTTCCAAAATAATCCCTCTTAGACATATAATTTTATAAAGGAAAAGTGAAGAAATGGTAACTAAACTATTATTTGTTATTTCCATTCAGACCCCGCCCGCTCTTATATAACAATCATACTTTTAGATATTTACCCACCCCCACCCCATATGCTGTCGTCTAAACATAAATTTATGTAAATTTTTCAATTTTGTTTTACTAAGAATAATAAATGGGCGAGAGTGTATCAAGTTACAGAAGTTAGATACTAAACTACAAACCATCATCATCAACTAGAAGAAGTCTTGAGTAGATGTAAGAATAAAAAGACACGAAAGAAGAAATTAAACTTTGACATGAATTTGTAAATTAAGATAATAAAAAAAACTTCAATTCAGTTAATTAAATTACAGAATATGTAGAATTATATTTATTCTCATATCTAATTGATGATAAAATATTATTTGAAAATAAATTTTATTTGTATCAATCATGTGTACATACCGTATATACATACATACGTATTGCTAATTTTAATCTAATATAGATTGATCTGATGATGGCTAATGTATTTTAATTATAAATACGTTTCCAAACGAATGCTTGTACATAATATTTAGTATGTAATACATTATATTCTCATTTATGTATATTACATACATACATATGTGCAATAATTAATTGAATTACAAATTTAATTTGATTTTTAATTTCTTAGAAATATATTACATAATATCATAGACATATATTGTTACGTGTGTAAAAATGTCAACTTCCCTAGAGGTGACATATATTCCATTGCGGTTTATGATGTCAGTTTTAATAAAATTATTAACACTTTGTATTACCATAGACATTTATACTAGATTTCTTATTTCATAGTAACTAAAGGAAAAAACAAAAACTTCTGATAATTCCAATGTATCGTTGTGTTGTGTATTTTATAAAGCAATGATTTTAGAATGCGTTGCAAATATAATACGTATATGCAATACATCGATAATATTTGAATGGAATATTTTTATTTTTATTTTGTGTTTTTAGTCAAATGAGAGATCTATTATGATTGTCTATGGTATTACATAGGTAATATAACATTTTAAATTAAACGTTATATTAGATTTGGTGTACATGGTATGCAAAAGTGGTACTTACGAAGGCGGTAGCGATTCGAATCGCACATATTTAACAATGATAGAACGCTTTTGCCATAGATATAAATTCGGATTGCTTAGATTACCGTTAGAAAGATAATTATGTTAGAGTACACGGTTCCTTTGTTGCTTCTATCTAACCTCAATACTAGACTCAAAGTTAGCCCAAGAAATGAGTACTTGGAAAATCTTATAAGTTTTTCAAAAGAATTATAAATTTTGCGCAATCATTTTCTAGGAGGACAGAATGGTATACATTGGAGGTTGGTTTGGGTATGACACAGAATAGCAGAAAATCAAGAAATATTGTTGTGTTTATCGAAATATCAAAATGAAAAGATTTATCCAGAGAGCCAAAATATACTCTTTTATTATTGACCACCTTGGATAATGTACATGGTACCAACTAAGATACCCAGCATTACTTATCTCTTCATTTTTTTTTTAAACTTAAATTCATGGACTGTTACTAATTTGGTATAAGAGCTAATTGCAGAATAATTAATTTTCCCCAAACGCATCACGTTAAGTAGTACGAGTTATTAGAGCATTGCCGGTGTTTGAAGGGAAATAAATTAGATGTCTATTGCACGTACATAAAAAAGTGCGAGGTCGGTTGCAGATTCTGGATCTCTATAACTTTCATTCAGGTGGACCAAAATTATTTCAAATTTACGTTCATTGTTCAATAAATTGTATGAATGTATTGATCAGAGCTAGATTAAGGTTTTTAGTAATATGTCATGCATGCTATTTTCAGGGGTTTAATAAATAAAAATAATTTAAAAAACCAAGTTAGCATATTGACCGAAAAAGATTCGAATTTCCTAAGCGAAACATTCACAAATATCTTTAAATTGTTAAATATAAATAAATATGAAACTACGGCCCGTCACCCTCAACCCAAAGAGGCTCTTGAGCGACCGCATCATAGATTGGTAGAATATCTTATAAGTTCTCAAAATTGGTACTCCAGAATTCCATTCCCAAGTGAAGTGTGTTTCCGTGATGAGGCATAAGCACCGATTTTAATTATCCAGGTCCACCTGCAATTCTTGTTGATGTTGCATGAGTCCATTGACATTCCAGCATAAAATTCTAAAGTAAATGGCTATTTTTCTGTTAGGGATTGGCTACTTTAGTGCTGTATTCTAGTTTCAGTAATCGCTCATCAAACCTATTGAGTCTGATTAAAATCAATTTAATTCTATATTTTATTCTTGATTTTCATTACTCATCGTTACTTGAGCGTAGGTAATTTTATTCAATTGTCCATGAGTAGCTTCCGATATTTTCGCTTTATTTCAGGTTGGTTCATCTTAACTAATTGCTTCCTGATTAAACTTGGATTTTTAGCAATCATATTCTTATTTTTAATGTTTGGCAGTCCAATAGTAACGATCCATCCTCTGTAGCAAGCCGGACGGTTTTTGCTTCAGTGATGTGTTCACTGGCTCAACATTTTTAGCTTTTATGCAGTCTCTGGTATGATGTTTAACTAAATATTTGACACACCTGGGTTCCTTCTTGCAATATTTTTGTAGTTTAAGGTTTTATTTGCACGCATACTAAGTAGTTTCGCTTAAATTAGATAAAATCGCGTGTGACTTTGTTTAATGAATTTCAGGAGCAGTGAATATATTAAATCAGTGTATTGGAAAGTGAAATTAATGGAAAGTGGATGCGAAATAAATTTAACAAGGAAAAATGTGTTCAATAACGGTACTGCCCAGGTACCGTTAGACAGGTAATTTCATACCATATGTATTGGTCAATATACATTTTGATATGAATTGTGTAAAAACATTTTTTTTGTTGTTTCTTTTGATATGATTTTGCTTTGGTAAAGGTTGTGTGATATGCAGTTAAATGTTTGTAGTCTATACATGGATATTTGAAGATCATATTATTCTGTTCCAATTTTTCTACTCTCCTTAATAAGTAGTTGTTTGTATGAGTTTTATAAAACTGGAAATTGTTTGTTTGCCACAAATGTGATTGTGTTCACACAGAGTAAATGTACGTGTGTTCAATTCAAGTGGGATTCTTATACTTCATACAATCGAGTGGGTTTGAGATGTAACTACCGGTAAATCGCAAATTTTCGTTTATTATTTACTCGCCACGCGCGATGATTGGGTTCTCTTTGGTTGTTAGGTTGGCCAGCACTGAGGACCAAATATTTTAAAAAGAAAAAAAAAAAAAAGCAAACTGATTGGAGGGGAGTAAGAAGCAAAAGGAAAAATTGTAATCAAAAATATTTTTGGGATTTTAAACTTAGAATATTTAAAAAAAATTGTTTAAATTGTATAAATAGTTGTAATAAAATAAAATGTAGATAATTTTTGATATAAACCAACTAAGATTGGTAAATACTCAATTTTCTGGTGAAAAGCTTTGTGAATTTGAATAACTATCTAAATAAAAAGAAAATGATCTTTATAGTTTTAGATAATTACAAATGTTAAATAAAAATTATTATACATTAAAATAAACTTATTTTCATGTATGTGGTGTTAAGACAGTTATCTCAAGAGACCCTGAGATATTGGATGTTCGAGTACGCTGATGATACGGGTATTTTTACGAAAATTACAATAAATGTTATTAATTTAGTTTAAACTTTAACCTGTTACCGGATTTCTACAAGCACATTTAAGCGGGAGATCGGTGTGCTACAAAAAAAAAATTGATTTGCGGTATATTGGATTAACTAACAGTTTTAAGCAGGGATTCACATTTCATTTTATTTTTAATTTACCATTATAATTTTTATATATTTTTATTTTTTGTACATTTTTGGCTATCACAATTTTTCTAACAGTTAATCTAGACCTATCAAATAACGTAACATCCGCCATTATAATCTTGGGGTATAATTTTAGTTGTGATCCAATCACATTGTGTTCGTTAATATGGTTCCGTGTTGGGATGGCGAATAAATAGGATGTCTTGCTAAATAGTTTGTTTTAGTCCTCTAACAACATGTCCACAGCCTCATCTGTTACTTTGTTAGGCGTAATCATTTATATAGCAGCATTTACTAACGTTCCCTTAGCCCAGCAAAGAACCTCCCCAGCCACTGCACGCTAGCCGGCTAATAAAGCTGATCTGGGGTAACTAAGAGGAAGTCTGCTGCAGGGATATTCTCAGTTTAATAAAACTTGAAACTATAACTGTTACAGAGTCAAATAGAGAAACAACCATACGCAATACATGACGAATTATTTATTTGTGCATGCCAAATTGTAATACGCTGTATGGGTTATGGAAATACATCAAAAGTAGAAAACCTTATAATAATTTATGTTTGTGATGGGAATGGTGTTGTATGACTCGGTGTTCAATAGAATAAATTTACACGGAATGTTATCAAGTTTTATTTATTATTAAATTTATTTGCACTGTATAGGTTTGAACTTTTATATTTAAAAGATTTTATACAATCAGATTTATTATTAACTATTTTTACAATGTTTTTCACTAATTACTATAGGAATTTCACATAAAGTCCTTTTATTTTATCTTTTCACTTGTACGTACTCAATTCAACTCATTTTATTTTGTTTCATTTTCATAATTTACACCTAGGTTTACAAATGTATTTGTCAAAATATAAAGTACTAAGTGTATTTAACAATGCAATAATAATTATATTCCAAGGTACATAAGGAATACTTAAATACTTAGCTAAATATGTAAAATGAGGCAGGGGTGTACAACAGTATACAACAATGGGAAATGTATAATGCAACAACAACATTGTTAAATTTGTTAAATTTCTTGTGATCGTATATTGCTCCGCTTAGTTGAATTGTTCTTATCGGAATAAACATGGTATGTTATTGTATCAAAGCAACTGTAATTTCTAGGTAAATACGGGATTTATTATGACAATTATATATGTTGAGTAAGATGTACTTTTAGGAAGAATTTCCGTTGGTTTTGTCTTGTACCTAAACTTCATATGAATAGTTTGTTCGTTTATTTTTGCTGTACAAGTGCATCGAGCACGATCATATTGTTATAGTTTCTCCTCAATCCAAATATTTGTAAGTGAATTTGGATGAAATACGTTGACAGGATACACAATTTCAAGTTTGGGATTTGGAATAATTTGAAATTTAGAATTTGGAATTTGAAGTTTGGAATTTGTAATTTGATGTTTGGAATTTGAAATTTGAAATTTAGAATTTGAAATTTGGAATTAGAAATTTAAACTTTGGAATTAAAAAATTTGAAATTTTGAATTTGAAATTTAGGGTTTTGAAATTTGAAGTTTGGAATTTGGAATTTGGGATTTGAAGTTTGAAATTTGGTATTGGGATTTTGAAATTTGAAATTTTGAATTTGGTATTTGAAATTTGGAATTAGAAATTTAAACTTTGGAATTAAAAATTTGAAATTTTGAATTTGAAATTTAGGGTTTTGAAATTTGAAGTTTGGAATTTGGAATTTGGGATTTGAAGTTTGAAATTTGGTATTGGGATTTTGAAATTTGAAATTTTGAATTTGGTATTTGGGATTTGGAATTTGAAATTTGGAATTAGAAATTTAAACTTTGGAATTAAAAATTTGAAATTTTGAATTTGTAATTTAGGGTTTTGAAATTTTAAGTTTAGAATTTGGAATTTGGGATTTGAAGTTTGAAATTTAGTATTGGGATTTTGAAATTTGGAATTTGGTATTTGGGATTTGGAATTTGAAATTTGGAATAATTTGAAATTTAGAATTTGGAATTTGAAGTTTGGAATTTGGAATTTGATATTTGGAATTTGAAATTTAGAATTTGAAATTTGGAATTAGAAATTTAAACTTTGGAATTTAAAATTTAAAATTTGGAATTTAGGGTTATGGGTTTGAAATTTCGAGTTTCGAATTTGAAATTTGAAGTTTAGAATTTGGAATTTGGGATTTGGGATTTGAAGTTTGAAATTTGGGATTGGGATTTTGAAATTTGAAATTTGGAATTTGGAATTTGAAATTTAGAATTTGGAATTTGAAGTTTGGAATTTGAAATTTGATGTTTGGAATTTGAAATTTGAAATTTAGAATTTGAAATTTGAAACTTGAAATTTAATCTTTGGAATTAAAAATTTGAATTTTTGAATTTGGAATTTAGGGTTTTGAAATTTTAAGTTTATAATTTGGAATTTGGGATTTGAAGTTTGAAATTTGGTATTTGGGATTTGGAATTTGAAATTTGGAATAATTTGAAATTTAGAATTTGGAATTTGAAGTTTGGAATTTGGAATTTGATATTTGGAATTTGAAATTTGAAATTTAGAATTTGAAATTTAGAATTTGAAATTTGGAATTTGAAATTTAAACTTTGGAATTTAAAATTTGAAATTTGGAATTTAGGGTTTTGGGTTTGAAATTTCGAATTTGAAATTTCGGATTAGAAGTATGAAATCTGGGATTGAGATTTTGAAATTTGAAATTTGGGATTTGGGATTTGGAATTTGAAATTTGGAATAATTTGAAATTTAGAATTTGGAATTTGAAGTTTGGAATTTTTTTTATTTTTTTTTTATTTTTTTATTTATTTATTTATTTTTATTTATTTCATTACAAAAATTATAACTACATCACATATACATAATACAGAAGAAAAAAAAAATGAAATAAATAAGGAAATGCCTTTTGACCCACAAGGTCAGTAGCAGGCATCCCTATAGCTAATACTAGTAAAATAATAAAATACAATAATTGGAATAAAAATAGTAAAAAAAAAAAAATATACTACACAATACAACCAATACGATGTAATAATCAAATAACAAAAAATAATTTAAGCAATTTAAAAAGATTTGTTATATAAAAAAGAAAAATCAGTTTTAAATTATTGAACCCCTCATTTCAAAGACAACATCATTCCCTATTAATGCAAAAACTTACCACTCCTCAAATAACTAGCATACAAAATTATAAGTGAAAAATTAAATAATGATTCTAAACAAAAAATCAATATTACTAAATTGGAGTAGCCAAACTTTCAAACTTGCCAGGAATTTAGATTT
>OY744481.1:97247777-97413777 GCA_963556165.1 Tipula helvola
TACCTATCATACACAAAAAGCAGATTGTAAAAATTCGTTCTAGTTTCGAAGATATACCAATTTTTCTATAATGTACCAAAATCCTACTAAAAACATCGATTTCTACCAAACGGGTTATGTAAACGAAATGAAATTACGACGAATTTTATTTAATTAACTTGTATTATCATAATTATTAGCTTTGAAAACGATTGCGAACAAAAAGTTTTTTCTGCCTCTCCGAAAAGCATGGATAGTAGTACAGTGTGTTTTTTCGATATCCTGATTGCATACATTCGCTCAGTAAAATTAAGATATCTCAAAAACTAGATTGAATATTTACAATCTGTAAATTGCGTATGATAGGCTATACTGTTACCTATCATACACAAAAAGCAGATTGTAAAAATTCGTTCTAGTTTCGAAGATATACCAATTTTTCTATAATGTACCAAAATCCTACTAAAAACATCGATTTCTACCAAACGGGTTATGTAAACGAAATGAAATTACGACGAATTTTATTTAATTAACTTGTATTATCATAATTATTAGCTTTGAAAACGATTGCGAACAAAAAGTTTTTTCTGCCTCTCCGAAAAGCATGGATAGTAGTACAGTGTGTTTTTTCGATATCCTGATTGCATACATTCGCTCAGTAAAATTAAGATATCTCAAAAACTAGATTGAATATTTACAATCTGTAAATTGCGTATGATAGGCTATACTGTTACCTATCATACACAAAAAGCAGATTGTAAAAATTCGTTCTAGTTTCGAAGATATGCCAATTTTTCTATAATGTACCAAAATCCTACTAAAAACATCGATTTGTACCAAACGGGTTATGTAAACGAAATGAAATTACGACGAATTTTATTTAATTAACTTGTATTATCATAATTATTAGCTTTGAAAACGATTGCGAACAAAAAGTTTTTTCTGCCTCTCCGAAAAGCATGGATAGTAGTACAGTGTGTTTTTTCGATATCCTGATTGCATACATTCGCTCAGTAAAATTAAGATATCTCAAAAACTAGATTGAATATTTACAATCTGTAAATTGCGTATGATAGGCTATACTGTTACCTATCATACACAAAAAGCAGATTGTAAAAATTCGTTCTAGTTTCGAAGATATGCCAATTTTTCTATAATGTACCAAAATCCTACTAAAAACATCGATTTCTACAAAACGGGTTATGTAAACGAAATGAAATTACGACGAATTTTATTTAATTAACTTGTATTATCATAATTATTAGCTTTGAAAACGATTGCGAACAAAAAGTTTTTTCTGCCTCTCCGAAAAGCATGGATAGTAGTACAGTGTGTTTTTTCGATATCCTGATTGCATACATTCGCTCAGTAAAATTAAGATATCTCAAAAACTAGATTGAATATTTACAATCTGTAAATTGCGTACGATAGGCTATACTGTTACCTATCATACACAAAAAGCAGATTGTAAAAATTCGTTCTAGTTTCGAAGATATGCCAATTTTTCTATAATGTACCAAAATCCTACTAAAAACATCGATTTGTACCAAACGGGTTATGTAAACGAAATGAAATTACGACGAATTTTATTTAATTAACTTGTATTATCATAATTATTAGCTTTGAAAACGATTGCGAACAAAAAGTTTTTTCTGCCTCTCCGAAAAGCATGGATAGTAGTACAGTGTGTTTTTTCGATATCCTGATTGCATACATTCGCTCAGTAAAATTAAGATATCTCAAAAACTAGATTGAATATTTACAATCTGTAAATTGCGTATGATAGGCTATACTGTTACCTATCATACACAAAAAGCAGATTGTAAAAATTCGTTCTAGTTTCGAAGATATGCCAATTTTTCTATAATGTACCAAAATCCTACTAAAAACATCGATTTCTACAAAACGGGTTATGTAAACGAAATGAAATTACGACGAATTTTATTTAATTAACTTGTATTATCATAATTATTAGCTTTGAAAACGATTGCGAACAAAAAGTTTTTTCTGCCTCTCCGAAAAGCATGGATAGTAGTACAGTGTGTTTTTTCGATATCCTGATTGCATACATTCGCTCAGTAAAATTAAGATATCTCAAAAACTAGATTGAATATTTACAATCTGTAAATTGCGTATGATAGGCTATACTGTTACCTATCATACACAAAAAGCAGATTGTAAAAATTCGTTCTAGTTTCGAAGATATGCCAATTTTTCTATAATGTACCAAAATCCTACTAAAAACATCGATTTCTACCAAACGGGTTATGTAAACGAAATGAAATTACGACGAATTTTATTTAATTAACTTGTATTATCATAATTATTAGCTTTGAAAACGATTGCGAACAAAAAGTTTTTTCTGCCTCTCCGAAAAGCATGGATAGTAGTACAGTGTGTTTTTTCGATATCCTGATTGCATACATTCGCTCAGTAAAATTAAGATATCTCAAAAACTAGATTGAATATTTACAATCTGTAAATTGCGTATGATAGGCTATACTGTTACCTATCATACACAAAAAGCAGATTGTAAAAATTCGTTCTAGTTTCGAAGATAGGCCAATTTTTCTATAATGTACCAAAATCCTACTAAAAACATCGATTTCTACCAAACGGGACCGGTGTGAAGTTTTCCACAGAATTCAGAAGTGTAGCTACACAAATTAACAGATTTCAAAAATGTAGTTACACAATATAGGAAATAGTGTAGTTGTACACAAAAAGATGTGTATAAACTATAAATATTAGGAAAAGTTTATATTTATGTTAATGAAGAAAAAATTTTAACCGTATAAAATGAAAATTATTTTTGTCTATGAAATACAGACAAATGATTAATAAAATAAAAATTCCATTTCACTTAGAAAAATAAATAAATCTGTAGTTTTATACAAATTTAGTGTAGTGGTCACTTTTGGCCAGTTTCAAGAAATCCTAGAGATGTCTAAGTAAATCTGAGTATGCCATATTATTGTACGCTATCAGTAGAATATTTTGGCCGAGACTCATTTTAACGCGACTCTCAAGGGGTGAGATATCGCATTTCCACACTTTTATTTTATACAAATTTAGTGTAGTGGTCACTTTTGGCCAGTTTCAAGAAATCCTAGAGATGTCTAAGTAAATCTGAGTATGCCATATTATTGTACGCTATCAGTAGAATATTTGGGCCGAGACTCATTTTAACGCGACCCTCAAGGGGTGAGATATCGTATTTCCACACTTTTATTTTATACAAATTTAGTGTAGTGGTCACTTTTGGCCAGTTTCAAGAAATCCTAGAGATGTCTAAGTAAATCTGAGTATGCCATATTATTGAACGCTATCAGTAGAATATTTGGGCCGAGACTCATTTTAACGCGACCCTCAAGGGGTGAGATATCGCATTTCCACACTTTTATTTTATACAAATTTAGTGTAGTGGTCACTATTGGCCAGTTTCAAGAAATCCTAGAGATGTCTATGTAAATCTGAGTATGCCATATTATTGTACGCTATCAGTAGAATATTTGGGCCAAGACTCATTTTAACGCGACCCTCTAGGGGTGGGATATCGCATTTCCACACTTTTATTTTATACAAATTTAGTGTAGTGGTCACTTTTGGCCAGTTTCAAGAAATCCTAGAGATGTCTAAGTAAATCTGAGTTGGTATTATATTGATAGACGGCATTTTTGAGATGCTGGACTGGCGATTACATCTTGTACTGTATTGAGTTTTCTTCTTTTTAATTTTTATACAAATTTAGTGTAGCAGTCGTTTAAAATAACTATTTTTAGAAAATTTAATTTCAAATAAATACGAGGAAGCTGTTTTGTGAACTTTTGGGTTAAAACTCATGGTTTTTTATTTATTGTTTATAAAGGAACTAATATTTTGAGTAAATTAGTATAGCAGGATTTATTTTTGTTGTCGTATTAATCGAAACTGGCCAAAAGTGACCACTACACTAAATTTGTATAAAATAAAAGTGTGGAAGTGCGATATTTGACCCCTTGGGGGTCGCGTTAAAATGAGTCTTGGTCCAAATATTCTACTAACAGCGTTTAATAATATGGCATACTCAGATTTACTTAGACATCTCTAGGATTTTTTGTAATTTTCCAACAATTGACCACTATGACCACTACACTAAATTTGTATAAAATAAAAGTGTGGAAATGCGATATCTCACCCCTTGAGGGTCGCGTTAAAATGAGTCTCGGCCCAAATATTCTACTGATAGCGTACAATAATATGGCATACTCAGATTTACTTAGACATCTCTAGGATTTCTTGAAACTGGCCAAAAGTGACCACTACACTAAATTTGTATAAAACTACAGATTTATTTATTTTTCTAAGTGAAATGGAATTTTTATTTTATTAATCATTTGTCTGTATTTCATAGACAAAAATAATTTTCATTTTATACGGTTAAAATTTTTTCTTCATTAACATAAATATAAACTTTTCCTAATATTTATAGTTTATACACATCTTTTTGTGTACAACTACACTATTTCCTATATTGTGTAACTACATTTTTGAAATCTGTTAATTTGTGTAGCTACACTTCTGAATTCTGTGGAAAACTTCACACCGGTGTTAAATTATATATAATAATAACAATAATTTTAGTGCAATTCAACACTCTTTCTTAAGAATCTTTTAGATACATTCTGACTTTGCATTCTATAGACGCAATTTAGTTGTCATCACAATAAAATAGAGGCCATTGTTTATCTCTATGAATTTTATATGAATTTCGTTTATTTGCTATTTTAATAACGCTGGCAAACGATTCCGGCGTTAACAAGCATGATGATTCATCTGCAAGCTTAACTAAAGTTTTCGTTTATCGGTAGAGAGCCGACGCAGTTCCATATGTTACGGTTAAGAGACGGTAATGCTGCATTAGAGATAGGATATTTTCACGCCAAACAATTCGTTAGTAGTCAGTATCAGTTTGATTGACACGATTTGGCGGTTTACATTTTTTCTGTATCCGCTGCGAACACAATGCAATATTTCCTAAATCATAATAAAATTGAATACAATGAATGTTGCACCGTTGGTCCTACAAGCAGTGTCGTTCAAGGAATATTTGCCCGTTGATTTTGAGGAGGCATCAAACACCATTTGCAACTTGGTAGTAGTGCTTTGCTGTTTTAGTATGACGTGGTGTGGTAAATAAAACGATTTATTATCATCAACAGGAATTTCTTCATGCGGTATAGATTTCGTATAACCTAGTGATATATATTCCCGCATGAATGCTAATGGGTACTTCATTCTGGGTTCTCCCTGCAGTTTGCTTTCCATATTGAGCAACGGTCGTCTAGCCGTGTTCACTGAATTTCCCAGCACTCCTCTGGTAGGTTTCAATGGTAGACTAACTATAAATCTGTCATTTGATGCCCGTCGGTGGGTTTGCTCAAAATGTTTCCGCATAACTGTTCTTCATCGGTAAGATGCTTGATAGTTGGTACTTCTTCGTTTTCCATGGTAACATTAGACAAACAACTCTGATCATCTTCGGTAGGTACTGTTGCCAACTACGACCCATCCGAATATACTACTCTAAGCAATCGGGGATCCCGAACTATGGATATTTTGTCATGGTGATAACATGGAAGAAGTGTTTCACGCTGATTAATAATATATGATAGGTATAACATGTGTTCAACCTTACACAACGGACAGTTTAAAGTGTAAGTTGGTGTCGCAGCATGTGCTCGCCTGAAGACAAAAACAATCAACCAAGGATCTCTTGATTCACCCCGGGGTGCGATAGCTTTGAGTCCTCTATAGATTTAATAATAAATGAGTAAAAATAAAGTACTTTGTGGTAACATCCCATTAATAGATGGCAGGGCGGCACTTGCACAGGTTTTTACAATAAACTTTGATATATGGTGTTTTACAAATGTCACATATTGACAGAAAGAGAATGTTTTGAAATAAATACGAAAGATAAGTATAAACTAACTTAATATATGATTACAATTTTCTTATAACTTATTCTTTTAGGACAATCGATGCTTTGTCATTTTATTTCCGTGATCTGTTCCAAACAAATACGATGTCTGGAACAACTAAAATATTCAATTCGGATGGTCTATATCCCTCCCCACTCGTTATCCATGAAATACCGATATTGGTTTTGTACCAATGGCTTAAGGGGGGAGGTGTGCTGATCCCTGTTAAGCGTTGTTATCTGATATGTGCAATAAAATTTAGTTACATCGATTAGAAATAATATTTGAAACCAGTATCCAAAACCAGAATATTATAAAAATCAAGCATTAATCTTCTTTCTCCAACACAACCACACATTACACAATTGCGAACCCAATTCCAATCGACTGGAACACCAATTTTCCACTACATACATCAACTAGTAATATCGATTAATCCAATCGATGGACAAAAATATACATAATGGCGAAAAATCAAAACTATTTTTTCCAATCTTCTCTAGCCTTGCTTACCATAATAGTAATAGCAACAAAAAAACACCGTAAAAAATGATTTTAAAACTATAAAATAAATAAACTATCGTTCGTGTATAATATCACATACTCCACCCACAATCGACCGCAATTATAGTTACACACTAAATTAAAAACGAATAAACTATAATTTAAATATTATAAATTAAATTTTGTTTTCGACAATTGTTTGTAATTTTTCGAATTAATCAAAATGCTTGTGCGCTTATTTGTTTGTTATATAATTTCTTTCTTTCTGCCTACCTTATTTGTGTCCAAAACCTACGTGTATTGCTGCCTTGAATTAATTTATAGTTTTGTTTTTTTATTGTTAAACAAGTGATTGTAATTTTGCAAATATAATTGAATGGGCATGGGAAAAAAATGAGGTTCCTCCTCTAGCGGAAGTGATAGGTTTCATAATTTTAACTTTCTCTTATGTAGCATTTAGTCAATTAGGGATATGTCAACATTTTAAATCGGAATGAAGCGGATAAAGTCGCAAGAAGTACTCCTCCCCCCTCCCAAGTGAAGTTTACATCTGTCCAAATACAAATTCGACATCTTTAAGGCTTTGACCAATAATTTAAAACTTTAAGCTTTTAACAATAATTTGGTACTTCGAATCAAAGGAAGTTGAAATGATTTTAGGCACCGATGTGTTTTCAAAATCTTACAAACGAACAAAATTACAATAAAATCGGATCTGCAGGTATATGATACTGTATTCGGTTGGGTCGTTGGAGGATCTATAATAAGCAACTATGCGTCGGCGATAAATTGTAATAGGGCGATAGTGTCTAATGATGACATTTTAGTATACTTTGACGTTTTTGTGAAGTGGAAGAGCTCCATTCAGAAAATGAACTTTCAGTAGAAAATATCCAATGCGAAGAATTGTTCACAAAAACGTTTTTATTTGAGAATAATAGATATACAGTTGCTCTCCCGATCAAAGGCAGTATTTGAAGTTTCGACTCGCCATATTCAAATGATATTAGGCGACTTATGTCAATGGAGGGAAAATTTGAAAGGCAACCGGATTTGCCAATTGAATGCAAATTGAAATGATAAGTTAACCCCTCGGACACATGACTCAGATACCTGATGATAAAATACCGCAAACAAATAAAACAGTTTTGTATTTACCTCATCATGCAGTGTTTAAACAAACAAGTTCTACCACGAAACTAAAAGTCGTATTTGATGGGTCTGCGTGCACATCTACAAGCGTCTCTTTAAACAACATTATGCTTACTGGAGGATCACAATTGCAAAAAGATTTATGCACGATTTTGTTGAAATTTCGTGCTCACAAGATAGCAATGATATCGGATATAGAAAAAATGTACCGTCAAGTCAAGGTCGATCAATAATACTTGGACTTGCAACAAATTGTTTGGCGAGAAAATACGAATAATAAGATTAAACATTTTTGGTTGTACCACGTGACATATGGGTTAAATTCAATCCGTACACTACACCAGGTATAGCTCAAAAAACTCTCACAAATTTCCCGATGCAAGCAAGGTTATTGAAGATGACTTTTACGTCGACGATCTTTTATCTGGATCCAAAACCGTCGAAAACACTCTAAACTTACAAAGGGATCTTACTACTGTTCTAGTAATGTGTGCAATGCTGGCTTCCCACTTAGGAAATGGAGTTCAAATAGCCGGAATTTCATGGAAGAAATTCCTGAATATAACCGCGGGAAAGACTCAATAACAATTCAGGATCATGAGATGTTTATTAGAACGCTAGGGTAGTTGGCTACCAAAGGATGATTGATTCACCTTCCAAGTACCGGAACCAATCACTTTCAAGATGACCAAGCGAAAACTACTTTCAGAAACTGGGAAGATATTTGGTTCTCTTGGGTGGCTTTCTCCGCCAACTATTAAGCTTAATATAATTTTGCAGTCCATCTAGTTCATAAAGTTTGGAGGTAATGAAGCATTGCCTCGGGAAATTGAAAACGACTAGGTGAAGTTTACATCGGAAATATCGTTTCTGTCACAAGCAAAACGCATTTGCGCTGAAACTAAAGTAGCGCCACTGAAGCAGTTATCCTCTTCCAAGGTTGGAGCTGTGCGGAGCGGTTTTAACCCGAGAAGATTATAACCCTTTTTATTCTTGAAAGACATAATCTGTATGATTGGACGGACTATACCATTGTTTTGGGGTGGTTATCAAATGAGCCATGTAACTGGAAGTGTTTCATTGGTAATAGGGTCAGTTACATATTAGAAAGAATAGCACGGTAAGATTGGAATCACGTGCGAACCGAAAGCAATCCAGCTGATTGCAGCTATCCGGGAATCTCACCACAGCTACTCGTCGAGAATACAATTTGGTGGAAGGGTCCAAATTGGTTGGTACCATCTGATTCATGGTCAAAGCAGGAGGAGTGTACATTTGTGACTGAACTGGGGAAATGGAAAATATCGTTACACGCGCAAAATAAACATATGGATCTGATTGAGAAAATTGTTGATAAATTTTCCAGCCATTCAAATGTCCTTCGAATATTCGGTCAATGTTTCCGATTTGCTGATATGGGTGGATAAAGTGAGACACCATTCGTCACAATGGCCTAACTTCAATCCGCAGAACATGTATTGATCCGTTGGGTGCAATATCAGTCATTTTACGAGGAAACGGTGGGCGAATCGATAATGCAAATATTCTTTATACCGCCAAACATCCGATGATTCTTCCAAAAGAATATCCACTCCCTGACAAATTAGTACGTCATTTACACCAAATATACCTACATCCCAATCCATCTAGCCCATTTTTTATTTCTAGAGAAAAGTGCTGAATAATCGGAGCTAAAGTCAAATTTAAGCGGATGTCCAACCAATGTCCGAGATGTATATGCACAAGAATTTCTTATTTAAAACAATCGATGGGGAATTTGCCTAGGCCAAGCAAGGGTCACCTTCACACGAGATTTTGATAATACTTATTTATTTGTATGCCAACTAAGGGCATCCATTTGGAAATAGTCAGCGAGCTTACTACTGATGTTTTGTTGGGCACATTGAGGCGTTTCACAAGCGGAAGAGGATTGCCCTCAAATATCTATAGCGATAATGGCTCAAATTTTATTGGAGCTAAACGCAAATTTGATGACTTTTACAACACCATAACATCCAGTGAGCACAACAACAAAATAGCAGAGGGTCTGGTGGAGAGAGGCATCAAAAGGTACACTATACCACATTAGCACCACATTTTGGAGGATTATGGGAGACTGATGTTAAATCCTTCAAAACCCAAAAGAGTCATCGGAGATTCAGCTCCTATACCTTTGACTCTTTGAGGATTATTCAACTTTGTTATATCAAATCGAGGCAATACTAAATTCTCGGCCTTTTACTCCAGTTAGCGACGGTCCAAATTATTTAGAATTTGTCAAACCTGCCCACTTCCTGATTGGACATCATTAGAAGCAGTTCCAGAAAAATATGACGAGTACAACATCAACTTGCGCAACCGATGGAAGATAGTTCAATATATGAATCGCGGATTTTAGATCAGATATCACAAGGAATACCTCAGTTCCTTGCAGACATGATCCAAATGGTAACACCAACAGCAGAACATACAAATAGGTGAGTTGATTTTAATTAAGGAGCCAAATCAGTCTCCGCTATCGTGGCCTATAAGGAGAGTGATGGAGTTGCATCCAACAAGTGATAACTTTGTCCGAAGGTTGCGCCTATAAAGAAAATAAGTCTTCTGCTAGAACTTTGTAGGGCGGTACTACTAGCCGATGTGGTCAAATATTGCAAAACCGTCTAAAATTTAGACAACCCAAATGTGTCTGCCTGAATCGATTCGATAATGGTACTTCACTGACTAACAAATGTGCCGGTGAAATGAAAAATATTCGTAGCTACTTGGACTAGCCGTATTTAAGCAATCACTCATAGAACTAATTGGAGTCATTTATCATCAAATCAAAATCCGGCGGATTATTTATATTAGAAGGGGGGTACATCCAGAACTAATACCAACGTTGGAAAATTGGTAGCAAGAGCCTAGTTGGCTGAAATTAATTCAACTAATTGGCCAAGCAATAAACCACAACTAGATAAAGACGTGGACATTGAAGAAAATTACATTTTTACCCAATTATTAGAAAAATATTCCTCTTGGTTCAAAATTAATAAAATTATTGGGTGTGCTCTTCGATTCTGTAAATTACCGGAAAGCGATAAGCCGAGAATAATATACTTAGACTATGGGGAAAACACCGTGGCGGAAATTCACAACAGTGGTACAATCAAGACAAAGTGAGCACCTTTAGAGTCAAACAATGTTTTAATTCCACTTGACCCACTGCTTGACCCGCAGGGTATTTAGGAATAGCTGGAAGGCTGAGAAACTCACAACTAAGCTATACTGTGTAACGAAAAATGCATCCAGTTACTTGGTTAATTATGCAGGAAGCGCACAGTTGTAACCTAAATACCTGAGTGTCTCTAATGATGAATATTCTACAGCAGATATCAGCGCAACCAGCGATTACTAGAAATTGCTGACTTACCGGCAGAAAGATGCGCTAAAAATAGGCCATTTTTAAATATACGGGTGGGCACTATTTGGGACCAACTTACATTAAAAAGAGTCAAAACCATAACGCCAAACTAACTTAGGGATACGTTGCAATATTTGTGTGTCTCACCGCGAAGGCTGTACTAGCGGCATTGAAAGATATTCAATTTAAATTTAATTATGTCAGTAAACCAAATTTTGGAGGATTATGGGAGGTGACCGTAAAATTAATAAAATATATCACTTTAGAAGAACAATGAAGAAAGTCAAGCTACATTTTGAAGAGACACGCACTTTATGAATCCAAATTGAAAGTCTACTTTACTCTAGACCGTTATTTCATATCGGTGATGACAGCACAAATCACTACTACAACCACTACTAAAAGACGTACTTGTTAATAAACTGTCCAGGTGGAAAAGTATTCAGCTGCGTGTTCATTCCTTCTGGAAATCCTGATCGAGGACTTATTTGAATACTCTTCAAGAATGAGGTAAATGGAGAAAGGAAAGAGTCCCATCGATACTGATGATGCCGCTATGGTAAAAGAGGTTAACTTGCCGCCAATGGTTACTCGGTTTAGTAATGCAGACTGAATTTTTATTTCATTAAATCACCATAACTAGTTATAGTAAAGCAAAAAGGAAACACTTACAAATGTTTCTCTTTGTACAACTCGATAATAGATGAACGGCTATTATTGGGCAAAACCCGTTAAAAGTGGCTAAACTAGCTCTTTATAAAAGTATTTGTACTTGCACCATCATATTGTTAAAGTAGAGAAGAATGTATTCCCGAAAGTAAAATCCCACAAGACATAATCTCGAAAGACAAAAACCCGCAAATCAAAATCCCGAAGGTACTAAATTCCGAGGGTACAAAATCCCAAGGGTACAAAATCCCGAGGGTATAAAATCCCGAGGGGACAAAATCCGGAGAATACAAAATCCCGTAATCCATAGGAAACCCCGAAGAGGGGATCACTACCTTTGCCTGAAAAAAAAATTCAGAAATTTTAAAATCTAGAATAGTGAAAAATTACAAACCCAGAAAAAAATAATCCCGAAAAAAGAAATCCAGAAAAAAAAAATCCAAAAGAAAAAAATCCAGAAAAATATTTCATATTTATTATGTATATATTATGCACATACACATATGAGTACGTTGTATTACCTTTAAAGCATTATATTTCTTGCTAAACCTTTTAAAAAGGTCATTTTGGACCACTTATGTATTTTTGAAAGAATTGTTTTAATTCTTTTTTCTTTCAAAATATAGTTCCGGCAAATTTTAAGTTCCTCTCCCATATAGATGACTTCCACTCTGGCTTTGACAACGGCTTGCTCGCGTGCTAAAACTTTATTAAGTTGATAAAGACCCGTGTGAGCCTTACCAACCACAACTTTTAATCGCCGGTACCACGCCTCAACAAAATTTTGTATTCTAGACAGACTGTCTTTAAGTCATGCACCGACCAAAATTCTGGCGCATATTTCGGAGTCCCATTTTGTAGGGTGCCCTTCACTGCCCTCTTAAATAAGATTAGGTTTAAAATTGTGTTTACGACGGAAAAATATACGTACCTGTAAAATTGTTTTTGTTTAATCAGTTGGATATTTTTTTCCCATCATTATCTAAATTTTATCGCAGTTACTGAAGTTTACAAAAATGATTTGCACAGATTAACGGATACAAATATTCATATCAACGGGATAGATTTCGGAAATAAGATTTTCGCAAAAATTAACAAATAAAATTCTATTAATAATCATAAAACAATTAAACCAAATTTGTTTATGTAAATCTGGTTTCAAGATTCACTTTTTGTATACATACATTGTTTCACAATAAACACGCTACACAAACAGACACACACATATGCTCATACGTATGTTTTACATATTATGTGTGAATTGAATTCATTGAACTGCCAAAAAAATCCGGAAATCTTTGAAAAGTTGCGCGCGCAACTTTTCAAAGATTTCCGGATTTTTTCTGGCAGTTTCGAGATTTTAATTTTCGGGATTTCAAATTTCTTGATTTTTTTTTTCTGAATTTTATTTTCTGAATTTTTTTGTTTCTTGATTTTTTTTTTCTGGATTTTTTTTTCGGGATTTTCAGTTTCTGTATTATTTTTTTCTAGATAAGGTAGCCAACCCCCCCGAAGAGTGATATATTGTAACCGGGATCACTACATTTGCTTGAAAAAAAAATCCAGAAATTTTAAAATCCAGAGTAGTTGAAAAGTAAAAATTCAGAAAAATAACAAAAAATCTAGAATTATCAAAAAAGCAATCCAAATAAATAGCCAGAAAAAATATTTTGGGGTTGACTACCTTATCTAGAAAAAAATAAGAAACTGAAAATCTCGAAAAAAATCCAGAAAACTAAAATCCAGAAACGCAATTATCAAAATGCGGACCAAATTGAAATTCAAATTTATAAAATGTCTATCGAATTTTACTTTTTCCGTAAAGTTCTTAATATTTACGATAATGTAAATTGCTTCATCAACCTTCTAGACACAGATCAAAGGAATCGTATCGCTCATATCGCTTCTACTGATAGTTCTACCACAAATGTTTCAAGTTATTTTATGGTTGGCTTAATTCGTTGGGTTAGTATGGCATCGACGAATGTATTGGAGCGAATTGCGGATTTAATGCTTCGTAAATGCTTCGTCAACCTTGCAGACATAGATCAAAGGAATTGTATCGCTCGTGTCGCTTCAACTGATGAAAAGTCCAAAAATGCCTATAAAATTGAATTTTTTTTAAACAAAATATTTTTCTGGATTGCTTTCCTGTAATTTCTGATATTTTTTCGGGATTTTATTTTTCTGGATTTTTACTTTTCAACTATTCTGGATTGTAAAATTTCTGGATTTTTGAAATATTATTTTAATTCGTTTTATACTTTTACTTAGAGGATGGGGCTGCCGACTTTGACGATTTTTTTGAAATTTTATTGTAACATTCATAGAGATTGGAGTTTTTTTGAAAATTTTATGTTTTTTTAATAATTATTGACATACTAAAATAGAGAACCCTCCCTAAACCCGCTTAGCATTGGATCCTTTGGGCAAGGATGACAGGAAAACTTCAGAAACATTTCAAAAATGTTTACATTTGTAAAAATATTTACGTTTGTATTTCACATACTAAAATAAAAAATTCCCTAAAGTTGTTTACCATTGGTCCTCTCCGTGCTAGGATGACATGGAATTATGTAGCTTCCTTTTGTTTTCTTGTTGTAGTTAACAAAAATTTAATGGGGTCTTTCTTTTCAATGGGGCAGTTTACTTTGTATTTTTGATTTAGTATCCATGGGTTTTTGTATCCTCGGGATTTTGTACCCTCTGGATTTTGAGTCTCGGGATTTTTTTCTGTTTCCCAAAAAAGATAAATAGTATAGACAATTTTAATATTTTCTCTTGTTCTTAACTTATTTTGGAGCTAAACAAAATTTAGCTTTGAACGGTCACAATTTGCTTTGAGTGGAACTTTGCACATTCAATTTACCCTAATTCATGCATTTAAATGAAATGATCAAACTACAGAATTGCATGCACCCGAACAAATGAAACTTGGATAAACTTACCATGCTTTTGATTAAGTAAGATGTACCTCATTTTGATAAAGAAATGTTGGACTACAGCTGTAAAATTCAACTTTAGCGTATTTGCCATCAAATTTGTGGACAGCTAGCGTCACTTTAAAAAAAAAAATAAAAAATTGTATTCTGCTACGTCCCATTCTTAGAGCAACTTATGGTGATAATCAGTTTTATCTTTTGCGATAAAACGTAAGCAACATTTAAATTCATTTGGATTTGATGCGATTAAAATTTCATAGCGAATATACATATTTGAGATCAGTTCGAACAAATTACAAGAAAACGGGCGATTAGAATTTAAATAATTTACCAATGTAAAATTTCGGTTTAGATATAGTTCGTAAAATTTCAATTGAAATTGAAATGAATATGGATGGCCATTTTGTTGTAATTAAATAATTCGATTGCGTTCAACCACACGAAAATAGCTATTTGTAAATTGTCATTTGAGTTTTTGAACGTTTGCCCATTTCATTTACATACATATATCCTAATTCGTAAATGTAGTTCGGTTTTTTTTTTTGGTTATCCTATTAAAAATAATACGAGCGAAAGAGCCAAAAAATCAAAATATATAACCCATCAAAAACCAATTAAGAATACAAGTAATTTCACTTGAAAAACATTAAAATAAAATGAGACGAACACGAAAAAATCTTGAAGACAAAAATCTCAACACAAACAAAAAAATAAAAAATAAAAAATAATTACTAGGAACAACAAAATTTTGTATATCTTGTGAATACGGATATAACCTCAAAAATTAATGAAGCATTTAGTTTTCCTATTTTTTTTTTGTGTGCTTTCTGTATTTTTTAACGGCAAACGATAAAAAGCACAAAAATGGGCAAGACGTTTTATATGTACATACACATAATATGAAAAAGTAAAAAAACTCTTTGAGAGGAGTCCATCCAAACGATAATGTTGACAATTTTCCTTTTTCATTTTAAAGTTTATTTTTCTTGTTACTGGCGCGCTTTGTATTATGTAGTTTGGTGGAAAATGGGAAAATCATGTTTTATCGCTACATTTATCTTTTAAGATATACACAACATTTTTTTATTTTTATTTTTTGTATAATATATTAAGGGAAATGAAAATTAGCATTTGGCTAATTTAAACAAAGCAATAATAATTTAAAAGATGTCGCGAGAAACGAAACGATTTTAAAAATGTGTGCGCTCTTTGTGTGTGTAGGTACATACATTATTATATATGTATGGATTTTTGTTTTGTTTTTGCAGTATGTTTTGTCGAAGCCTTCGATATAATGCAACCAAGCTAATATCGCAAACAATATGTTTATCAAGTACATATTATTATATGTTAACAAAAAAACTACTTAGCGAAATACACAAAAAATAAAAATCTGCGACAAGCAGATGTGAGAAACATAACACTATTTTTGAATACTTATTGTGTTATGTATTTGAATTTTTTGTTTTGATTTTAATAATTTTCATCTGGAGCAGAAGCAGAATTTTGTTTGTTGCTGGTTCGCGTATTGTTTTAATTCTTTTCATATTTCTTTAATAAAATATAATAAAAAAAATATTTTAAAATTTGTACGTCGTAGCTCGAATTTATTAGTCTGGGTCTTATGTTGTCTGAATATTTTATTGATGTGTTAAAGACAAACAAAATATATCGCAACTAGAGATTGTGATCGGCAAATCCCGTCTCGAGAATTCTCGAGACTTTATAAGAATTTTAAAATGTAGTTTCTCGAAAAATTTAATTGCACTACTTTCGGGAATTGTAATAGAAACTTTATACAGGATGTTCGGCCCTGAAGATATTGTGTTGAAGTTGTGATAGAGGACATTTGGGGGCGAAATCCAATATTTATCGTCAACCCGTTATCGTGAAAGCCGTTTAACCGGTAATTTACCGTCAATACTTATTCATTTGACATACAGCTGAAGCTCACTTGATATGAATTTCTCAACTAAATAAATTCTCATTTTAATGCAAGTTTATATTATAGAAACTAAAATTGAACCCCACCTTTAACTTTCAATTTCATAAAATAATTAAAAAGGCAAGAATTCAAAATTAACATTTTATTTGAATTTTTTTCTTATGTGTTTCGATGGAATAAAATCATTTTATTCGTATATTCTTCGTTATTAAAGTAAACAAATAATATTACTATAAAAGAATATGTATCAGCATCTTATTAAAAAATGATGTTTACAACAAATTACTTCAGTATCTGAACTATCTGAATAAGAACCGCTGTGTGAAGTTTTTAACGTTTATTTTTGTAATTCAAGAAATAATTATTATTTGAGGAACAAGATCCTACCGTAAGCTAAATACCACGTATCTCAGAGATTGGCTGGCATAACCACCATATAGAATGTAAAGAGGACACTCAGTATTCCTTAGTTTAGGCTTGGGCTATCACCAGTGATGCTTTCCTAAGGTTCGCAGGGGTTCGCGCGAACCCTTTGATGCGAATGCTATGGTTCGTGCGAACCGGCTATTAACCTATCTTTTCCCGCTGCACCAATTTTGGGCACAGAATTTTAAATCGCTTCCATGACATTTGTGAGAAATATTTTGAAGACTGTAAATGTTTTTCTGTAGATAGGGCATGTCAAAGTATATTGAGGGATTTCCAATAATTATTATTTGGTCAATGTCAAAATAACGATTATATTAAGTTAGATTTCAAGTGTTTCAAAATTTTTCAAAATGGTGAAAATTTTTAAAATCTTGCAACTATAAAACGATAAATATATATCGCTCATTAAATACAACAACGTCATATCTCAAAAAAACCTCACTTCTAAATAAAACTATTTAAAACTATGAATTACAATCATTCGGGTATCAAATAGCTACTCCTACTTTACAAAAATAATGTTGATCTATTTTGGTAAAACACAGATACGAATTGTAACAGTTGAAAGGCATACAAATTGCATTCTACTCTTTTTTGAGTTATGACGTTGTTGTATGCAATGTTGTATTACAAACTTAAATTTGTATATTTCAAATATTCTGAAAAAAACAATAGAAGAAGAATTTATAACTGATTTTGGTAAATTTAGTACGTTTTTACTTCTTTATATACAATTTGAAAATTTTATCTAGTTTTCATTGCGAATGTAATTTTTAAATTCGTAGAAAACTGCAAAACAAAAAATAATAAAAATAAATGACTTGTTGCTTTGTCAAACACAGTTTTTGTATATTGTTGGACAAGAGTAGACGAAAAGTTATGCCCAAAAATTTATATAATATCAGTAAAAGCTGAACCTATTTCTTTTGTCAGTTATTACAATTAGTTTTGTTTAGTTCAGTTTTATACATTTGTTAATTATTTTTCTAATAAAATTGAAGTTTCTTAAAAAATTGCACAAGGTAAGTTCAATTAACCAATTTCATGTTTTAACTTACATAATATATTTTTCATCCCTCTTTACGTTAACTACATATTTCTCAAAAAAATTAAAAGAGGGAACATCAGTAACTGATGATGATACCAGCGACAGAAGCAGAAGTAGGTTCATCAGCTTTGCAGGAACAAATATTAGAGATTTCGAGTTCCCAAAATAACAACACTAACAATTTACCAAGCTGTTAGAATGCGAGACAGTTGAAGGAGTTTAAAATGAAATATGATGGCCTATTTGTCGGCATTAAAAAATTGGGATGCGATTATTGTTTAAAAATGGAATCAAATTTAATATCTAATGAATGGAAAGAATGTAAAGTTACACCATCGGGCCAAAACAAAATAGTGCAATAAGCATCTTTAAGGAAAAAAAATGAATAAACATTTTACATCAAGAGCACACATACTAGCTGTTGAACATACCAAAACCCTTGAAAAGCAAACTTTTACGACATATATCGATCAGATGAACGAGTAATTTATTAATTCTACTGCAAAAGTTTTCAACACTGTTTACAGCCTAGCGAAAAGAAACCGTCCGTTTTCAGACATAGAAAGTGAAATTGAGCTTCAAGTAAAGAACGGTATGGACATGGGAATTGGACTTCATTCTCGACATAGTGCAAGTAACATAGTAGAGCATATCGCGAAAGAAACTAAAAAAGAATTGTTCAGTTCAATTATTGAGAAGAATTTAAAAATTTGTACTATTATTGATGAAGCTTCCACCATTTCCAATAAATCAACGCTTATAGTTTTTATTAAAGTGGAATCTTTTACAGTGGAATTTTCTGAAATATCCCCAATAATATTCGTAGATATTGTGGAACTTGAAGCACAAGATGCGAAAACTATTTTCTAAAGTTTGTTGAGTGTACTGCTTGCTGTTGGATTTGATACAAATTATTTAAAACTTAATTAACTTAATAGGATTCTGTTCTGACGGTGCTAGCGTAATGCTCGGTCGTAAATCTAGAGTCAGCGTACGAATAAAAGAAATTTTTCCAAATGTTATTATTTGGCACTGTCTCAATCACCATCTCCAACTTGTTTTAGATGATTCCATAAAAGACATCAAGCAAGTTAATCATTTTAAAGGTTTCATGGACAAACTGTATAGTATTTTTCATCAATCTAATAAAAACCAAAAAGAACTAAATGATATTTCCCAGGAGCTTACTTTGAATATAATTAAAATTGGAAGAGTATTAGGACCAAGATGGGCAGCGTGCGCCGTGCAGCCTAAAAGCTGCTCTTGCTGTATGGCGAAGCTACCCTGCTTTGTATTAGTTCTTTTCTTCTAACTCCAACCAGAAGTTATCTGGAATGGCAAAACGATTACAAAACAAATATTTCCTAGCTGATTTAATAAATAATACGTATTAAATACGAGAAAAAAGTAGATGAAGTTATAAATTCTGAAGCATTCAAAAATATTATCTTCGTCGAAAACAGAATTTATGGAAATCTTCCCAGAGATTCTCTTATTGACAGCATCATAAACAATATGAAATTAAGATTGATGGATTCCTCTCAAGTAGAATCAAATAATAACAGAAACAATATTGATAACAGCAAAATTTATGAGCTAGCAAATTTGTTAGAGCCGAGCACTTGAACCGGAGAATTGAAGATATTGTAGTGCCGTGGTTAGAGGCCGAAGAGAATTTTGATGAATTCCGAAAAGTTTTTATATTTTGATATCGATAAGAATGATTTCCGTAATTATTTAGAAAATATAATAAGTAATGGTCGTCAGGAAATTAGTAAAATTCCAGAAAACATTCAAAAGGCGAAAAATATCATTAATACGATTGCTGTTAGCAGTGCTGAAGCAGAACGAGGATTTTCATTGATGAATATCATAATTACTGATATAAGAGCCAGATTAAAAGTACAGAACGTATCAAATTTGATGACTTTAAACTTAGTTGGTCGCGCCCATTGAAAACTTGGAACGCAGTTCCCTATGTTACAAGTTGGCTGAGGAAACATAACTCGGCAAATGATACCAGGATGAAAAAATTCAAACCGAAAGAATACAGTGAAAATTAATTAGCTATTTGGAAATATTTTAAATAATATTAACTACTTTATAATAATAATATGGATTAATATATGAAATTTCATAATTTTTTATTTTGTTAAGTTTTTGTTTATGTAAATAATTTTTTGTTTTTTAAAACTAATAAAAAAAATGGAGGTGTGGCCAACACACGACTTTCTTTTACGAACAGCGAATTTTGAAAAACTTTTATAATTCAAATTTCCCGCAAACTTAATTAAGATTGTTTTTATTATTTCATGTTTTCTGTAAATTGTATATTTTTGAAATATTTGCAAAATAAATTTTCTATTTTACGGAATCTGGGAGCTGGGAACTGGGACCCCAAAATTTATGTAAAAAGTTTAAGCATGAAGTTGCAGTTTGATTGCTTAAACCATTTGGACTACAAATTGACAGTCATATGTATATACCAACAGACACCACTTCAAAACTCAATTTTTTGAACTCATTAGTACACACGTAAAAGAAATAAAAGGTGATATTTATGAATTTAAATTTTTTCTTTTAATTTTTTGGAATTTGTATTAGTGATTTTTTGTAAATCTTATACTTTTTAAAATATGTGCAAAACACATTTTCGGGCCGAGAGTGGCCACTTCCGGTTGACCGATTTGGCAATTTAACATACATGTAGGCTAAATATTTTTATAACATACAGTACGTCACTGAAGTGTGCAAATTAATTATAATTAGCATAATTAGGCTATATATACACAAATATTTATGTGTTGGCAAAACAATATTTAATTTTTTTTTATAAAATTTTTAAATTTTTTTTAAATTTTTTTTTTTAATTTTTAATTTTAATTTTTTAATTTTTAATTTGTTTATTTTTATTTTTTTTTTTATTTTTGGAAACATTTTGTATTAGTAATTTTTTGTAAACCTTATACTTTTTAAGATATTTGCAAAACAAATTTTCTGGCCCAAGGGAGTGGCCACTTCCGGTGGACCGATTTGAAGTAAAATTCACTGGGACCTCCCAATTTATCCAAAAAGCTTAAATCTGAAGTTTCAGTTCGATTGGTTAAGCCATCTGGGCTGTAGAGAGGACACAGACTGACAGACAGACGGACAGACAGACGGACAGACAGACGGACTGACAGACAGACATCATTTCGAAACCCACTTTTTCGGACTCAGGGGACCTCAAAACAGATAAATCTTCAATAATCTCAAGGTCGAAAATTTTCATGATTACTATACTTTATTTTACTTACGTAAAAGAAAGTAAAAATAAAAGTATAGTTTTCTAACAGTCGTCGAATTATTTTTTTATTCAGTCCTATCGCATTTTTATTGCAAAGAAAAAACACAAGTAGTGTAGTAGTGTGCTACTCTGCCAAATAATAATATTAATGGGAATATTAATATTTAAAAAATAAAATAAAATGTTAGAACCCCCCGATAAATTTTGGGAAAGCATCGCTGGCTGTCACTCATCAGAGCCCAACCCTAAATTATGGAATACCGTTTGTCTTTTTCATATTCTATATAGTGTCTATGCTGGACTGCTCTATTTTCAAATATTTCCAAAAAAAATTCGAAAGTGGAAAAACATGATTGCTCAAAGACTTTCTCACATGGACAACATAACTTGATTGTTGGAACTATATACATGACGATATGTTGCAATTTCCAAAATAAATAAATTCGGCAACAAAGATAAATCTTGCAGTATTAATTTTTTCTAAATTTTAAATAATCTAATGATGGCTCTCATTTGTAATCATTAGGCTTAGGATTCTTAGGATAACAAATATATTTTTTTTTTGAATGCAAATGAAAAATTTGTTGAATATTTATTCGATTTAGAACAAATAAAGACAAATGAGTCCGATATGTTTGCTTATTTTATGTTTTAGCAAATATTTTATAAGTTTTTCTAAATATTTTTAATTTTAAAGCAAAGACATTTAAGCTAAACAATTTTTTTTAGAACCTAAACAAAGTGATCGACCAAAGTTCTTCTAAAAAGCCAAATTTTGTTATTGTTGTTTTTATTCATGGACCTATTAGTCGGAGAGCTGGTGAACGTTTTACTCAAAGGGCTTTTAATGTATGAAAATTTGCGAAAAGATAGTATTTTCGTCCTTAAGAATAGCATCGACTTCATGCCTTGGTAATTCCGGGCCTGAGTCGCCACAGTATAGTTAAAATTTGCATTAAAACATTGCCAGTTCAAAATGAAGCCCCTTGATTATTTTTGTAACATGGCTTTAGACATATTTAAGCGAAAAAATAAATTAACAGGCGACTATTCTAGGCTTGGCCTATCGTCAGGCGAATGTAAATTTGGATTATTATGGAAGTGATACATTTAAAATATTTTATACCACCAGTCATTTTTACAGTATATTCCAATACTATCTACATATAAGATACAAAAATTAAAGCCGGCCCCGGTCAATCGACCTGACTTTTTTTTTGTATCTTTTTATAGTATCGGAAATTTAATGTAAAGGTGACAGGTGGTGTAAACATTTTAAATGTAACACTCAATAATGCAAATTAACACTAGCCTGGCGATAGGTTAAACCAAAGCAACCTTGATTATACAAGCCATAATCTAAAAAACGAAGCTTTTATAAAGGAATTAGAAACGAGGAAAAAATCAAAATTTTCATAGTAAAACACATAAAACATATGGGAAATCACTTTTTTCCCGAAGACAAATTTGTAAATGAAAACGTTGCAAATTCTTAATTATGATTTCTGAAATATTTTCATAAATGTTTGAATTTCAACATATATAAATCTCGTTTAAGTAAATCGTTTTCATTTTCTTGTAATAATTGATTTATTTAAACCAAAATATAAAAAAAAGTTCATAACAACAGCTTTCTGGTCAAATTAAAAAGAAAAGCTTACTACAAATCGTGTGCATTAAGCCAATATACATAGATGGCAGTGGGCAGTAAACATTTTGAAAAACCGTACCAAAAATCGCCACCTGGGGAAATTTTAGTTCAAAAATTGTAAGAAGAGCAAAACAAATTCATAAAATATTTAAGAACGTGTCATAATTTTGTGATTAAACAATCTTTTTCGTATTTTTCTGTATAAATCTGAGACATCTAACGTACACTAGTAAAACTAAAGATAAATTTAGCAAGTATTATTTTAATTAGTCAGAGCCAACTTTGATGTATTTTTCAAAATGAAACTTTGAAAAATATATTTTAGAAATAATTTAATTTTAAAATTTCTGCAATTAATATTTACTTAATATCAATATACCCTTCTTGTATATTGCTGCTAAAGATATGTAGAACACTTTTGTATAAACATTTTGTAACATTTTTGCTGTTTTCATTGAAAAACTTGAAGCTAAAAAACACCATTTTTACTATGGATTCCTATGGAAATTAATGAAAAGTTATACCACTAAAAAAGCTTCGAAAAAATACGTCATAATGATTATGGCTCTATACTCTAGAAGGCTCTGGTTAAACCCAAAGCTATGGCCTGTTAATTTATTTTGTCCCTTAAATTCTTCTAAAGTCATGTTATTAAAAATTTTAGGATATACATCAAAATTGAACAGGTTATGTTTTAATGCAGCTTGAGTGGCGCAGCCAGGTTCTCGATGTTATTCTTAGGGACAAAAAACATTTTCACAATTTGTCAACCGGTATAAAACTATTTTGAAAAAATGTTCTGTTATCAAAAATGAAATAATTCTCGTCCAGAAAGATATTTATCTGATTAGTCGAAAATTTGGAAAATGTATATAAAAGCCTCCTCGAAATTTAAATGGCGGAAATTAATATCTCAGCGTACATTGGTTGACATATAAAAACGTATGAAATACTCTAGTTATTATAAACGTATGAAATACTCTAGTTATAGTAGTTTTTTAGAGGTAGTTAGTTTGTGCAACTTCACAGCCAAAATCATTGATACTTTTTTTTAAGTGAGTGAATTCAAATCCTTTTATGATGAGTTCTAGTTTTGACTTTCTTTTCAAAATTTTACCAAACATTTTTCATTTTAATCACATATGTTTACCACATATTTGTTAATTTTAGTTACATTTAAACCTACTAATCATTATTGATTATTAACGATACACGATATAGTAAACTGTTTTAAAATTTTCAAAAACATATATTCGCGTCGTATGGTCCAACTAAATTTGAAAATTTTACGATTACAATCAAGTCTTTTTAATAGAGTGCCTTGTGTAGATTTAAAAATATCTGTACATAGTGAAGAAGGAGTTGGCAATACCAGACACCATTCATACTGGTATTGCAACTCTGGAGCTATTTGTCAAATAGTGATAGCCTTAATATTAAATTCAGATTATATCGACCTATTCTTATATATAGAGTTCATGGCTCACCTTCTACATCAACAGACCTATTATGAGAATTAAACCAATTATGAGAACATCACAGTCATTTCACAAAGCTGCGACTTGTAATCGCAGTTATTTCACGTTTCTTTGTTTAAACGGGAGTTATCGTGCTTTCAGACATTGGATGCATTTGCTTCAAATGTACCTACATAGGTTCGACATGCAGCAATAACAAATAAAATTGTCTTCTTTCACGATTTTTCTTGACTTGTCACATTACATGAGACCTCACCAATTATAAGGATTGCCCAGGTAGGTCTTGCATCCACCGCTCTGTTTACTTTTTGGCCTATACTTCAGCTTAAAATGAAAGAAAAGTATCTTTGTAAGGAAACTTCAAATAAATCAATGTAATAAAAGTATTTTGTGGTAAAATTTTAGTAAATTAAAAAATAAAAAAACTCTCGAGAATTTCCGAGATACTCTTGAAAACTCTCAAATTCTCGAGAAAGGAAATTCTTCGGGAAAGAAATTTCTCACAAACCTCTATTCGCAACATTTTAGCATACTATTTATTGTCAATTATATAGGTATATGTATGTAGTTGGTTACCAAATATTTTTCGATAAATTTTCAATTCAAAAAATGTCTAAAGCGGGTAAACTTCACAAGTCCGTTCTTTTTGATAATGATTTAGAGTTTGGCAAATTGTGAAAAGCTCTGATTTTTCAAGTTGGTCCTTAGGCTTCTTACCTCAACCATAATATTATCATAATGACGTCATCCGAGGCAAGCCGCGCCGCGAACCTCTAATTTCACGCGATTTAAATGCTTGAAACACTGTAGGGAGAGAATGGCTTATCCGATCGAAGCAATTCTGGTGTCAATTTTTACGTAAAGAAACAGTAGCAGTAAATTTATTTTAAAATAAAATAATTAATCTCCACATACATTTTAATTAAAATTAAAAATTACCAAATAGCGATTAACAATGATTGAGAGCACTGTAGCGAGAGAATACGGCATACAATTTATTGTAAATTAAAATAATTATTTCTCCCATAAATTTTAATTAAAATTACAAACTACAAAATAACGATTTACAACGATTCAGAGCACTGTAGAGAGAGAATACCACGTCTTATCAGATCAATTCTGGTGTAAGTTTAAATTTTAATTAAAATTAAAGTCTACAATATGGCAATTTACTATGCATGAGAGCCTCTGTAAAGAAGAATGCCTCATCTGTTTGCAGCCATACTAGTGTCAATTTGTGCGTAAAGAATCTGTGGCAGATAATTTATATTAAATTAAAATAATTAATCTCAATATCTCATAAATGTTATCACGAAAAACACCTACGGCTGTGTAGACGACATAGCCCACCTCGATTTTTATTTTCTCAACATTCTTATCCTTGGAGACAAAAACAAAAGCACTATAAAACTAAATCAATAAAATCTTAAATTATTACAATAATCGACGCTCTATAATTTATTAATAGTACTCCTTCATTTCGTTGACTATCCGATCAAAAAAATTAGACGACATTTCTTTCAAAATTGTCTTACGTAATCAGAAAAATGAAGAGGCCAGTCATTTATAATATATCTACCAAAAAAAGTAGAAATACCAAAATCCCCCCCGTACTTTAACCCGAGAGTCAATATAAAATGTATTGACTCTAAAAAAATGAAAACTTTCCTTGAGCTTTCTGTGGCAATTTGGTTTCGTACTGATAATCTCAAAACAAAAAGTTCGATCTACTCATCAGGTAGCTACGACCAAACTACAAAAATACAATTCCAACCAAATACATTAAGTATGAGGCAAGAATGTAGTGACTTGGCGAATTATAAATTCACTAAATCAAAAAACACAAGGAAAACTTTCATTTCTGTGTGTGTCAAACACACAGAAATGAAAGTTTTCTGTGTGAAACTTAATTTTTTAAGATTATCGTAGGATTCTAGGCCTCAAAGTGGTTGGGATGATTAAAATGAAAAATTAGATAAAGAGAAAGAAATGGTTGATGGGCAAATAAACAAAAAATATTTTTAATTTCCGTTTATTTTGTTCAATTTGTAACACTTCCAAACAGCCATCATACATATTGTTCACGTATAAGGTAACATAATTTTAGATTCAGTTTTCTAAGCCAGTTTCATAACTGAATCTTGTGCGCAACATCGGCAAATAAAAAACCGAAAGGCTAGTATTTCAATGTTCTTTGGCTGGTTCTGAGACTTCAATGGGCTTCATGACAATGATCATTGAACCAGAAGGTTTTCCTGAGTTTCCCATACACTCTTTGGTAACGTCCAAATTTACAAATCAGATTACTTCACAAAATTTGTCAGCTAAGTTGTAGCCACGGTCTGGAATCAGGTTAACTGAAAGGCACATTAAAAAAAAGAAAAAAGTCGTGATCCCATTATTCCTAGGTTTATGAGGTCGCTGAAACCGAATATCACCATAAGAAATGAATCAGTTTCCCGTTACCACCCCCCCCCCTCCCCCACGGGGTCGAAATTTTAATGTTCATGCAATGTTGGAATGGATGTGCATTACTACGTTTCTTAGCATGCTAAAACAGAAAATGATAACAAAAAATAGATTCGACCCTTCCATCACTCCCTAGTGCCCCTTTACTACCCCCCGAAAGGTGTTGAAATTTCAATTTTCATGCAAAATTGAGATGGATGTGTATTTCTATGTTTTTTGGGGCGCTGGAACCGAAATTGTCAAAGAAAATAAATTTGCCCCTATGTCACCCCCTTACTACCCCCAGAAAAGGGTTGAAATTTTAATTTTCATGCGAAGTTGAGTTGGATGTATATTGCCACGTTTGTTGGGTCGTTCGAAACTAAATTGACTACAAAACACAAAGTTGACCCTTCAATTACACCTTGCATCTCGTGACAAACCCCTGAAGTAGCATGGAGAAACTTCTCTGTAGATCAATGTAGAATCGAAGTATATTTAGAGAGCTTAAACTAGTTTAACATGATTGCCATTAACGTTAACAAGGGAGGTATGATTCTGGCTTACCGTGGTTACCTTTTGGGTATGCCGCGTATGATATATTTGAATCATGCCACTTTTATGTTTGTTATTTGCCGAGTCAATAACAAAAAAAATTTCTTTTGTCAAAATCTTAATCCGTGTTTATTCTTCCTATTTCTATTTTGAACTTGACATTTTATTTCAAAGAGATATGTAAGTCAATATTTTTGTCTCCCGTTTGCATTTCGTTTTCTCTTTGGTTTTACTGTTACTACTACTCAGGGATCAGTCTTATTTATACTTCAAGCTACTCAATTTTATTCCATGCCTCCGGAATAAAATTGGTTCTGGATCTACTTTTCCGACTTAGACACCTCGACGCGGAGAAGGCGGATAACGGATAACCGGCTAAATTCCTTGGTAAAAAAGATGCCTTCATGGCAAAAGTAGAAAATAAATTTACTATGCAGAGGAGGGAGACCTCAGTATCGGCGGCTGCTCTGAGTGAGCAAGCGACCGCAGCTTTGGAGTAGTAGGCAACTTGGATTCATTAGGGTTCAATGCTTCAAGAAGGGAAACGACAGCAGCTATAGTTCTGAACCAATGCAACTTAAGTCATAGAGTAGCTTCGGATGATGGACCAAGAAAGCACGCGATGCGTCTATCTACGGAATGTAATATGGACATTCCAGATTGTTCCATTCATATCTGCAACAATGACAGTTCCATGTTTTGCTACGTATGTGGTAAGTTTGAAACTGAAAAATTGCGTAGAAAGTTTTCGCAATATTAGGATAAATATAAGTTCATTTTCTCTTTGCAGGTTGCAAGTGGTAAAGGTAATACATGAGTACCGAGCAGTATCTGTCACAAATGCAGGATTAGATTATAACGTCAATTGTCCGATTCAAGTGCCAAGAATTCCATGAAGTCTTTTGCTGCGTGGCAAAAACCAGAAACTCAAGAAAATTGCTATATTTGCATGATTAAACTCAAAGGTATGTTGATTCCCAATCTTGTTAAATATGCATCAGCTTCATCTTGTACTCCTCCAATTTATAATGATGATGATGGTACTTCAGCCAGTAATGTTGAAATAGATCACACTGGTGATACAGCTGAAGCTGAAAGTCAGATGGATACTGATGAGCCAACTGAGGATTCAAACAATTTTGAGGCTGGGAGTAATATTGATTCAGATTCTGACAGCGATGATGCGAATGGTCGCTCCAAATGAGATAGACGTATAAATCCATGGGATCAGAAAAAATTAAAAGATATCGTGAGGGACTTGGGGTTAGCGAAGGATGGACTTTTGGCAAAATGTACATGTGTGACAACTTTCCGGAATCGAGAGAACGAGTTCCTCCCCTTTTTCATAAAAGAGGAATCTCTCTGCTACTGCACTGTTATCCAAGGCATCATGAATTGTTTGAAACCAAACATTTACAGCAGTGAAGAATGGAGGTTTTTCATCGATTCTTCCCCCGCAGTCTGAAAGTTGTACTCTTACACAATACAAATGAGTTAGCTACTATACCGATAGCATATTCAGCTTTAAAAGTGTGGTAGAAAATTTCCTAGGCAATCAAAAGAGTACGAACTACAAGAGAGAAAGGAAAAAACTGCTAACAAACTTTAAGAATCTTGGTTGCCAGATGAATTTGAAACTGCACTTCCTCGAGTTTCATACAGAGTATTTTCCGGAGAATTTACGGGACTATAGCGAGGAGCAAGGTGAAGTTATCACTATGATCTTAAAGAAATGGAACGACGCTATCAAGTTAAATGGGATGTCAGTATGTTTGATGACTACTGCTGGAAGAAGTAGCGCCCGAAATCGTGAGAGGCGAGGGAACTTACGTTGAACAAGTACCTTGCATGGTGAGAGGTATTGGGACACACTTCAAACAAGCACCCGAATGGTGGGGGGCAAGATAACTCACTTCGAATAAGCACCTCGAATGGTGAGAGGCAAGGGGACTTACTTCAAATAAGCATCCCGAATCGTGAGCTACGCGTAAAACATAAAAATATACATCCATCCCGATTTTGGAAGATAAAAGAATAGAAATTCCAACCACCTCCAGGAGGTAGTAAGAGGTGCTAGAAGGTGATGGAGGGCTCAAATACACTTTTTGTTATTTTTGTTGTCATTTTCAGTTGTTAAGTTAAAATTTCGACGACCCCCAGGAGGTGGTAACCTTGTAACGGGAAAAAAGGCAATTGGAATCATTTTTTATGGTCATATTCGGTTTCAGCGACCTCGAAAACGTAGGAATAGTGGAGTCTTCCTTTGGGTCACGATATTATTATTTCTTTTTTTTTTGTGCCTGTGAATCAACGAGTGTGTACTGGAAATGCAGAAAGTTAATATTAATTATGTTTAGCGATTTTGCATTATTCTTCTTTTTTATTTACCTCAAAATCTATTTATAAGAGCACAACTATTTGTCTCTTGTAAATAGATTTAGGTTAATATGCAAAGTAATTATTTCGGCATAACTATTGTTACCAGAATCACCAATTGAAAAATAAACTTTTAAACTTTCCTAGTTTTAAACTAAAGTGGTTTAAACAGTTGAATTTTAATTACGAATAATTTAAATTTTTTTTTTCTCAATATTTTCGATTTCCATCACTTACCATCTATGTATATTACCATTTTCTACCTACGTGTATAATTATTATCAACAGTTTGCAAATACAATTTATGTATTGTGCTGTCGTCGTATTATTATTGTAAGACATGCCAACTGATTTGATCGATACATGTATTTAATGAGGTATAATTAAGAATGTATTATGTATTTGGTTCTGATAACATGTATAGTAACTTTTCCTTATCATACATCGTGGTGTCGTGAAACCCAACAAACAAAATACAACGCAATTTATAAAAATTTAAAAATCAATTATTTAACATTTTTTTTATATTTTATCAAATATTTTTTTTTCTTTTATTGTATTCAACAATACTTTTTGTGCGTGTGCCATTTTCCGAAATATATTAAAAATTAATATATTTCAATTTTAATTTCAATATAAATTGGAAAAATTTTAATAAAAAATAAAATTCCAATTTTTCGATTCAATAATTTCAATATTTGTCTCATCAGTTATTAAATAAAATAAATAAATAACAACGGACAAAATACAAACATTAATAAATTTTAATATTAATTTTAAATATATTTATTACTTTTATATAATATTACACAATCTATTTTTTTATGTTTTTTTAATATTTATTACAATTCATTGTACAACTGTAATTTAATGGTTATGTACATAATGGACGTTAGTAATGATTCAGAATTTAACACAAACTTTTTTCATTTTATTATGTCAGCCGTGAGCGAGATTTGTGTAAAACCATGTGTATGCGTGTATGTATATATGTGTATGGTTTTATCGTAATTTTACACGGTAATTACAAATTCTAGTAAATGTCAACTAGATTGTCTGATTTTACTAATTTTAACTATAATTCAGTAAAATTCTAGTAAGAAATATGGAAAAATCAACTATCCAGCAAAATTTTAAAATGATTGTAATAGATTTCAAGTCAAATTATAATAAAAACCAGATTTTTACTAATTTCTATTAATATTTTAGTTCAATTGTAAATAATACTGGGCGTCCAGTAATAAAATTGTAATAAAGTAACTAGAAAAATACTAGATCCATTCCTTTTTATGAAAAAAACGGATTACTAGTTAATTTATCTGAAATCAGGTCAAAATAGTTACCAGATTTCTAGTAATCAGAATATTTCACCTGAATTCTAGTAAATTTGATATAAATATAATTTTTACTTGAATTCCAGTAAAAATTTTAACCGTTAACCACATTTTTACATCGTTTTATCTGGTGCATCTTCGTCAATCAGTCTATTGTTAAATATTAAAACCGTCGGACGTGAAAGTAACAAGTGAAGCAGATAAAATAAAAAAAATTTGTGTGGAAAGTGAATTAAAAAAAATGGATGCATTTAAATCAACATTAATGGAGAATGAGGTTTCAGACGAAATCATTCAAATATTAATTGGTAAGTTTGCATAATTATTTAACAAAATAAATCGCATGTGTTTAGTGAATTTAGTGTTTTTTCGTCGGTAACCAAAAAATCCTTTTTACACGACGCGCTAAAAAAAATGGCGATACACAGTGTTTTTTTTTTCATATTAATATCGATGAAAATAAATTTTTGGAAAAGCATAATTTTGATGAAATATGTAGCGTATTTCTTGGTAAAAAAAAAAAATTAAAAATATTACAACAACAATTGCACTGTATAATTTAAAAAATTGCGAATTCTCTTTTTGTATGCAATTGGTGTTGTAATTTTTAACTTTTTTTTTAATCCTAGAAAAAGGCTTGTGGTTATTTGCCATTTTGTAAAATCGGTACTTTCAAAGTGTTTATTATTGTATAATCAATTATTTTACTTTGTTGTTTTCCTAAGAATTTTCCCCATCGAACACTTGAATGCATAGATTTTTGCTGTAATAAAATTAGTTATTTAAGCTACATGTGTGATTAAACCGTGTAAAAGTAGAAATCGTTCAGTTAACAAACTTATTTGCACCTACCTATTAAATTCTTAATGCAACGTAACACAACCAACTTTAAAAATTATATAAATAATAAACTATTTGAAAATATTAATTATAATTTAATTGAATTAATTACCCAAAAAACATTTTGTGTTTTAGGCAAAATTACAGTTAATTCAGTTGTTTACAAAATTATTTGTATAGTTATGTATTATGATTTACCACATCTGATCATGAGAATACAAAGCATAACTGACAAAATCATTACTTAATTAGCCAAAATTAATTTTAAATTTAATTGATTCACTAATTTATTTTTAAAGTTTGCCATATTGCACGAATAATTATCAGAATAAATTTGCGTACAAATACTTTTGTTGAAAACAAAATTAAGTGCAATTTTTCCTAGAATTAAAATTTGATTTTTTTTTTATTGGAATGTAAAGCAGAGCTCTAAGCTAATTAAATTAGAATTAATATGTTCGAAAAGTTTATTATTTATATAATTTCTAAAGTGGTTTGCCTTACGTTATGCTAAACATTTAGCAGGTACAAATAATTTTGTTAAGGATTGCATTTTCGTCAAATTATCAGGGGTGTGCAATAATTTTAAGGGATTTTCAAGAAATGGCGTGACTAGTAGATAAAGCATCATGAAGTGGCATTAGTTCCAGTACGTGTTATTTTGCCGAATTATCAAAGGCACGGTTCAAGGTATTCCAATCGATGATTCATGGCTTGTGTGAGCAGCGCTTCCAATCTTATGAGGATACCAAAGGATGGGTCGTTTGTGAATAGCCTCTTAAGATATTTTTGTGATAATACGTGGAATTCACATATTATCACACAAATTGGTAAAAGTAGTTGCTAGCGATGCGATGGACAATATTTTGAATGATCAATTTGTAACCATTACAATAAAGTTGTATTTTTACCAAAAAGTACCCTTAAAATTAATGCCAACTCCCACTAATACATTAAAAAAATCGCATAAACAAAGGATACACATAGAATGTACATAATTTTTTAATTTAATAATTTTGAGATTAATTTAAATTTTTTTCGATTCAGATGAATTTCTTCATGTTCATCACTAACGAAATCCTAGCTTTCATTTAAACCACCAGTACTAACAATAATCACAGTATGAACGAATTTAAATGTTGTTTGTGTTCAAAATTAATTCAATTTCCGAATTTGCAACCCCATCTTTCATTCGACCATAAACTTAAATTTAAAAAGTCTAATTGTATTTTTGATTTTATTTGCAACGAAAGTGAGTGTGGTTTAACTTTTACTTCTTTTCGTATCTATCGAAGACATTTATTAAATAAGCATTTTGATTGTCAAATCAAACATGATAATACTCCACCTTCTGTTGTTCAGATGTCAGAAATTGTTTGTATAAGTACGCTAGAAGCTGACAAGTTAAATGAATTAACAAATGTTGGTTCATATGAGCCAAACCATAATATAAACACGTTACAAAAATATATAAACTGCCGAATAGGTCAAATTAGGTGTTACTCTAACATGACAAATGCCACTTTTAATTTCATTCTCAAAAGTTTTGATGAAATACACACAGAGATAAATGTTTATCTTAATCATATTCTAAGGCAATCTTTAGATATTTCACCAATTGATCGAAAAAGTATTGAAAACGAGATAAACAATATTCAGAATATTTTTAAAAATTCTAATTCATTGTATAAGCAGTATAAGATAATGGATCAAGAAATTGAGATTGTAAAGCCCAAAGAGTATTGTTTAGGATCTAGAATTGAAGTTAGGTTTTCAAACGGAGTAGAAACCAACAAAAATATTAGCGAAACGTTTCAATACATTCCATTACTGGAAACATTAAATAAAATTATAAAAAATCCTAATTTAAGAAAATTAATTGCCGCAGAAGAAGTACGGGAACCTGAAAATACTGTTTCTTCATTCACGAGTACCAAAACATTTAAAACACACAAGCTCTTTAAGGTGCATCCTAAAGCACTGCGAATTGTTTTATATTATGATGATATTGAAATAGCAAACCCTATTGGCTCCAAATCAGGTACTCATAAACTTGGAATGTTTTATTATAGCATTCAAAATTTTCCATTATACATGAACTCGTCATTGAAAAACATATATGTGCTGGCAATAGCTTATTCTATAGACATAAAAAAATACGGGTTTGCACCCATTTTAAGGGAATTTATGCATGAACTTAATCTGTTAGAATCGCTTAATGGAGTCAAAACAATAATTTCCGAAAAGGAATCGTATACAATTCGAGGCTCATTAGTAGGCTTCACCGGCGATACGTTAGCCGCTCACGAGATTCTTGGCTTTTTGAGCCCTTCTTGCACATATTTTTGTAGAAGTTGCTTGATTGATAAATCTCAGCTTAAAAGCTTAGAAATTGCAAAGTTTCCTTTAAGAACTAAGTATTTACATGATCAGCACCTAAAAAATATATCGGACAAGTTAAATATTCCAAAAGATTTCGGTCTAAAAGAAAATTCTTGCTTAAATAGTTCTAAACATTTTCATTCAGCAGAAAACATGATCTTCGACGTTATGCATGACTTACTAGAAGGAATAGTTCCCATGGCAATTAAACTAGTACTTCATTATTTTATAATAGAAAAAGGGTGTTTCACTGTTGAATATTTAAATGAAAAAATTAATTTATTCAAGTATGGTCCCACAGAAGCAAAAAATAAGCCTAGTCCAAATTTTACTCGAGCTATTCTCACATCTTCCGGAAATGGAATTAAACAGAAAGCGTTGCAAACATGGGTTCTGTTAAGAGCATTGCCATTTCTCATTTCATCATCAAAAGCAATCTTGGAAAAAGAGCACATGGTTCTTATTACGTTACTTCTGAAAATATTAGAAATATGTTTTGCTCCAATATTAAATATTCATGCGATAGCAGAGTTAGATGGTTATATTAAACAACATCATTACCAGTTTAAATTGCTTTTTCCAAATACAAATTTTATTAACAAACATCACCACATTATGCATTACCCAGATAGTATTTTAAAGAAAGGTCCACTTGTTCAGTATTCTTGTTTGAGGTTTGAAGCTAAGCATCTTGCAATCAAAAAACAAATAGCGTTAAGTCAAAATTTTATTAATGTGCCCAAAAGCATTGCAAACCGGCAGGCTATTTTACAAAGCAATAATATATCAAATCAGTATTATTTTGATTTCGATGTTGAAATAATATCTTTCAAAATTGTAACTGTAGATAGATGCTTGTCGAAAGAAAACTTAATAGATTTGTACCCAAATATTGAAGATGTTTCTAAAATTTTTTACGTAAAAATTAATGGAATTGACTATAAAAATAACTATATAATACAGTTAACAGATGAAATATCTTTATATCCTAAGTATTTTCGTATTATAGAAATAGTTCAATTAAAGACCGAAATTTTATTTTTTGGAAACTTTCTAAACATAATAATATTTTCTGAAGAATTAAACGCATTTGAAATAGATGATTGCCGTGAGTCCTCAGTTATAAATGCCAAAACGATAAATAATTTTAAAACACTGTCGATATGGTCAAAATTTTAGAATAACTCTAGCAAATATATTTCAATAAAACAATACCATTAATCCCCAATAAATAACCCAATACCACAATAAAGTAGCTTACTTATTTCCAATACACATTAACGAAAATGAAAGCTAGGTATCTATACAAAGAATTCAGCAACAATATGAAGGACAATTCTCCCATTTTATCGGTATTTAATATTACCACTTATACGACTATGAGCTTATTGATACGGGACTGCTCAAATGGAACACTCAGTATGGTATTAATGCAAATATATATCTAGTTTCAGTATAATTTGCTCTTTTACAAAACGAAAAAGAATTTGTGCCATTTTGGTTGAATTTTTAGTGAAAGTAAATAAATACCTACATATATACATTTTAACAACATTTTTTAATAATACTTGTTATTTATTAAATTTAGATCAGCAAATTGATGAACAAGCCTTCGTAAGCCTTACTAACGCAGATTTTGCAGAAATGCAAATAAAAATTGGACCACGAAAAAAATTACAAGTATTGCAACTATTACTAGCACCACAGCCATTGTGTAGCACGAATATATCTGAGACTGGATCAGGAAACCAAGTGTCAATGGAATATATCGATCACATGCGCCCTCCTGCTTCGGGATATTATAGTTCAGTAAGAAATATTTTTTAAACTTATTTACTTAGGACAATTTAATATTCAGTATTTATTTTATTTCTAGGAAAAGGATCTAAAATCCATAATATTCACAAAAAATCAGCAACTTTACCAAAAATTGGAAACCCAAACGGAGGTAGGCCATACTGACCTGTTAAATATAACACGGATAATTGTTGATGATCTGGTGTCTGTCTGTGGAAAGTAAGCCTAGTTTATTTTAGTTTTGTTTCGAACCTTCATGTATGCAAATTAATTTTTAAACATTTTGAATAGCTATCCACAAACCGCTGATAAAATTAACTGTGCTAAGGCGATTGTTCGCTGCTACCCGCAATTAAAGTGTATCCCAATGGAAGGGCTTCCTGATTATGTAATACCATTAAAGTTTAACAATAATATAAATTAATATACATATATAAATCAATTTTTTTTTTTTTTTAGAGTTTATGGTTCAACTCAAGAGGTTCCATTTGCCAAAAAAAGGCAAACGGACGGATCGAATTTCGGCTGAGCAATATGCGCAAAACATTGCCAATCGGCACGAAAAAAAATATGTTGCAAAAAAGAAATGATATATGCGTTATAGAAGACGACGTAACTATATTACAAATATATACAATATATTATTAGGGTGGTCCTTATAAGAGTCATTTTTGAATGTTGGTCGATATGCCTCCTACGACTCTTCTAAGAAGTTAAAAAAAATCCTGTAAGTTTTTAGCTATTAATATTAACATTAACCCGACCCCAAGGCGACGAAAGTTTTACATGGGAAACACATCGTCGGTTTGCGAGGAAAGTGGCACAACTAAAAATATCATATTTATGAGGAAATCGATTTGAATTTTTTTTTTTGGTATAAAATAGTTGAATTCATCAAATTTAATGTCACATCTATTGAAAACTATGGGTAGTTTAGAAGTGACACTATGCCAGATAAAAGATTGTTATGTCACTTTTCTCGCAAACCGACGATGTGTTTCCCATGTAAAACTTTCGTCGCCTTGGGGTCGGGTTAATGTTAATATTAAGAGCTAAACATTTACAGGATTTTTTTTAACTTCTTAGAAGAGTCGCAGGAGGCGTATCGACCAACATTCAAAAATGACCCATATATAAATATATATACTTATGTGTATTTTTTATTATCTAGGAAACCCAGGCTAGCACTGAAGATATCAATGAAATAGACGCCACAGACGAAAACAAGGAAACTATTATGAACCTGTTTCAAAAATCATTCGATAAAAGACAACTTTTAAGGGCAAACTCGGCGTCAGCAACCGAGCTCCTGAAGCACTATCCAAAATTAGTGGATTATAAGGGCGAAATTGTAAATTATGCCAAATAATTATACTGAAAATGTTAATATTTGTATCACTTTGTTCTGTTTCCTCTAGATTGATCTCGAATTCAAGTTACTAAACAAACACGAGAACTCCATAGAAAATAATTGTATGGAATATATATTAAAAGCCGGCCATTTTCAAATAATAGAGGGTGGTAGGAAAATTTAAATTTCGTAGAAAATTTTGTGTATATAGCTATTTATATATATATCGTAAATTATTCGTTTTTCTATTCTAAGATTTTCTGAGGGCTTTGACTTCAATAAAATTTAAAACTGGAAGCAATCATAATTCAAAAATTTCGTCAAATACATCCAACAGGGAGTTTGCTGTCACTTGCATGAGTGGCATTTGTATTTGGGCTGAGGTAATTAGTATATCAATTGTACTTATAGTTATTTCAGTATAAAATTATAATTTAATATTTATTTCTCAGTTTCAAAAATCATCAATTGAGGTGATTGCAACAATAAAACAAACACAACCATACCTAATCTGCTATGCAAGCGAACCAATGAATCACCATGGAATTTACCATTTAATAATCGATGGGGAATCGTTTAATATTGGAGAAAAAAGCTTCAAAGAGGCATTCGACTGTCTATTTAAAGTTTTTTACGTTTTCGGATTGAAATACCCGAAAAAATGCCTACACTACTATAATTTTATGGAGGTGTATTTTTATAAAATAAAAGGTGTGACACCATCAGCAAGAGTGTCAAAATTGTACACCGAACTGTACCATAGAAACCAAAGTTAATTTCTAGTGCATGCAATGTATGGAATATATATCCAAATAGATTTAGTGAGAGATTGAGAGATCATGAAATAAATGTTATAGGATAATTTTTATGACAATATATTTTTATCCATACCTACATAGACTTATGTACATACATATTTAAGTATAATCTTAGATAAGAATTTTATATTATTATTATTATTATTTTTCTTTTTTTTTACCTGAAATGCTGAAATGTGATATATGTACAAAGAATTTTTTGAATAAATATATGTATATATCAAATTTTAAAACAAAAATTCTCTTTTTTATGAAAAACTCAATGGAATCTAGTACTTTCACTGATAAATCTAGTCGCAACACCTACTACCTGAATTCCGTTTTATATTATGTGATTTCCTATTTATTTTGCTTAACTAGTTGAAATGGTAAAATTATTAGAAATCACATAGTTTCACTTGAAATTTCAGTAAAAAATTTCATTCAATTTTACCAGAAAACTTCTAAAAGTATGGTTTATCTGTTATTTTAACCAGAATTCTTGTTATGAATTACAATAGTTTTAGTTACTAGAAGTTCGCGTAATTTATTGATATTTCTAGTCAAATTTACTTGATTTTGTCATTATCAGACATCCAGTAAAGTTTTTTTACTAGATTCAACTAGATTGTCAAGTATGCTCAACTCTAGTGAATTTACTAGAATTTGTTTTTACCGTGTACAGATGTGGTCATCTACAATGTCGCATTTACGTGTTTGCTCAGGCAGCCTATAGTAATTGAAGTATGTATATGTTATTCGCTATATAGTTCCCTTAAATCATCCGTCCTCTTCTCTAAACCGCATGTTTACAAAACTACATATAGCAGATTTTTTAGTTCCGGACTTCACGTTCAATAAATTAAGAGTTTTCGAATATTAATTTTTTCCATGATTATTATATTTACAATAACGGTTCTTTCTCGAATAATTTAATTTAGCTCTGGCACATTAATTTTTATTTTAAAAGATATTTTATTTTTGTTCATTGTTGGGATAATTTTAGTAGTTTACTACGGTTAGTACAAATTTGGGTCACCGCTTGGGAACATGATGATGGAATGAAATCTCGCCTCTCCCGCCGCCGCTAAAAAAAATAGCGGAGACACAAAAAAAAAAACATAATAATTGGCGGGGGCAATTAAGGGGGCGCTGTATTAGAAAAAATTGTGTTGTCTTGTGAATAGCAAGTGTCAAAAAACAAAAACTAAAAAAATACTGACAAATTTACCTACTAATTATCGGCTACTTAGGTGTCTGGAACCGGGTCGAGTCTTTAATGCTAACAAACCTTTTCTTTCTGTTGATCTTAAATTATCCGGTGATGCACCACGTAGGGCAGTGGATAAATCCTTTTTACCTGTTTAGCACTCATAACGGTTTCTTTGATTTGTTTTTGGACAAACTTAACATGAATTATATTTGCAAGATTCATTACGGAAGTTGATTTATTTATTTTGTAGATGGTATCGATGTCAGCTTTCACGACTTTAACGTTTAAACAGCTATTCAGCATATTTATCACTGAGGGTAGTAACTCATTTTGCTTGACCTGGGGTAATCCAATAATATCAATAATGTTATTGAATTGATACTGATCCACGTCGGATAGACGAGTAAGCAATTTCTGGTTCTCGTTACGAAGATCAGAACTTTTGTAGCTAGGCACTGCTTAGATTTACAAAACTTGATTTCCATCGTACAAATACTGTCTTTGTAATGCAGTAAACTGGTTTAGAAATTCTTGACGTAGAGATGCAATCTCATTTAAGATATAAGTAGATTGTTGTGAATAGTCTGCGTATTAATGATAACACAGTATATAATTATTAATCACTTTAACCATATAACATTAAAACTTCTATATAGAACTTGATATTAAGACCATAACAATTTTAACAAATAAACTATTAATTAATGTTGATAAATAAAATTAAAGTTGTAGCTAATTTACAATAGCTCGAACTAAAAACAAAAATCGTTGTTGACCCCATGACAGACAACGATCGAGTGAATTAAATAAAAATTCAATAGAAACAATATTATTGGTCGTGTTTTCCATGAGAACTGCGCTAGAACTAGAGTCTTCTAGAGTATAAGCAACCATTATACGGTCAATAATAATGTCATTACTTTCTGATAATGACATTAATATTGATCGTGTAACTTGAAGTAATGACGAATGATGGTCGGTAATGATGAAAATCCGGATTTTTTGATTTCGAGACATCATTATTGAAGTGTGGTAGGGATACTGTCATATTAATGATAGTGTAGGGTTCGCATCATTACTATGTGTCATTACTATTGAATATTACATTATAAATTTGAGGTTATCTACATAAATATATATTTTTTTATAAAAAAAGTATATAATTCATTATATTAAATTGTAAATAAATAATAAAAATTCATCAACATGGATAATATGTTTTATGTATTAGAGGATAAAGATACACATATAATGCACGCTTCTTCTTTAGGATCCATGTAAAATTTAAGAAAAAATACGTCTACTAGCAGTAATGAGAGCTTGGTAATGATGGAATTACTGTCATTAATAATGATTGTGTAAGGTTAAAAAATATTGAAGTAGTAATGATGCAGGTATTGACATTACTGGTAATGACATTAATATTGATTATGTAATGGTTGCTATAGAGCTATAATCATCATGACGTATTTTTTAAAAGCTTTTTAAGTGGTATAACTTTTCACTGATTTCTATAGTAAAAATGGTATTGCCACCTTAAGCTGTAATCTAAAAAACGAAGCTTTTATAAAGGAATTAGAAACCAGGAAAAAACCAAAATTTTCATAGTAAAACACATAAAACATATGGGAAATCACTTTTTTCCGAAGACAAATTTGTAAATGAAAACGTTGCAAATTCTTAATTATGATTTCTGAAATATTTTCGTAAATATTTGAATTTCAACATATATAAATCTCGTTTAAGTAAATCATTTTCATTTTCTTGTAATAAATTGATTTATTTAAACCGAAATATAAAAAAAAAATTCATAACAACAGCATTCTGGTCAACTAGAAATAAAAGCTTAGTACAATTCGTGGGGTGATTAAGTCAATATACATTATTTTCGTAGATGGCAGTCATGGCAGCAAAAATTTGGTAAAATTGTACCAAAAATTGCCACCTGTGGAAATTTCAAGTTCACAAATTGTAGGAAAAGTAAAACAAATTCACAAAATATTAAAAACGTGTCATAATTTTGTGATTAAATAATTTTTTTTTTTCGTATTTTTCTGTAAACTTCTTAGACATCTTACGTACACTAGTAAAACTAAAGATATATTTAGCAAGTATTATTTTAATTTATCAGAGCCTACTTTGATGTATTTTTCAAAATGAAAGTTCGAAAAATTTATTTTAGAAATAATTTAGGGTATCAAAATTACTGAAGTTTTAAAATAACCCGGGTAATCGAGTATTGTTTAATTTAATACACGGGTTACCCGATTACTCGGGTATTAAAAAAAATACAAAAATATGTTCAAAACATCATCCAAAAAATCTTAGAGCACACACTATATCGAAACTGAAAAAATTTAAAATCCCTACTCTGACGGTCTCAATATTTTTTACGAGGCAATTGCATTTCATTCAATTTATCTTGCTGTCGTATTGCTCGGGTCTTTGGATTAATAAATTGCTCACATTACACATTTTGATTCCCGTTTCAGTGGCTTTTTAAAATGATCCTATACGAATAATTGGTTAATAGATTCGGGCGGCAAATGCATTTTAGAATATGGGTATTCGTATTCTATAGGTAATTATTATAGTCATTATTATGTGAAGTTGGCCCAAAATTCTATCCCAAAAAATTATGATTTCAAACGATGGCAATAATAAATTAATTATTATGAAATAAAAAATCCATTACGATAGAAGATAATTGCAAATTATTACTCTATTTAAATAGAAATACTATTTATGCAAAAATCTTACCAACATAACTGTTGTATATGTATATTGGGATAACAAGGGTTAATAATATTTATATTGCATGCGTTGAGAAAGGGTTATACATAACTCGTTGTACGCGGAGATAACGAGGTTAGTTGAATAATAACCAACACGGAAGATACATGAAATAAAAGAAATAATAATAATAAATAATACGAGTTTATTTAATACAATATTTGGAGAATACACAATATTGGCGACGAGGATGGGATATTAAAAAATCACTGTATAATACTAAAGTAATAATAATCAAAACATTAAAAGTCATTAAGTGAGTCAGTAGTGTAAAATTTTAAACCATTCGATAATATTAATTAATCACACCATATAACGGAAAAAAAAACACAACGGATTAAACAGAGTGCAGAAGAAAACTGTTTGTTATTGTGGTGAAGAAAAAAAAAATATATAATATATAAATAATAATAATGGCTTTAATCGGGCAATTAGAAGCGTTTATTCCCGGTGAGGACTTTGAGTCCTATGTAGATCGTTTAGGTCAATTTTTTATAATTAATAATATAGAGGTGGAAAAAATACCGTTATTTATAACGTTTATGGGTTCTGAGACTTATAAGATATTAAAGTCGTTAACAGCCCCGATGTGCCAAGCAAACTTAAAATTGATGACGCTATTGAGATTTTAAGAAAACATTTTCAACCTAAAGTTAATAAACGAACCGAAAGATTTAAATTTTCTAAAATAAGTCAACACGAGGGAGAGTCAATTTCCGATTATATTGTGAAGTTAAAAGAAGCAGCCCAGTCGTGTAAATTTGGGACGTTCTTAGATGAGGCTCTCACTGATAAATTCATTGTTGGTTTACAAAGCGAAACAATTAAACGGGATTTACTAAAAAAGGATGATTTGAGTTTCGAAGAAGTTTGTAATGTGGCTTTAAATTTTGAAATGTCCGACAAAGAAACAAAAGCCATTAATCCGAATCACCAATACGCGGTTGTAAAGTCAGGATCAGTAACTCGAAACAATCGTCAATTGTCAGCAAGCAGATTCAGAAATCAAAATTTTATACCACAGCAATATCCAAACAATAGTCCAGTCAATCAACATAAAGGTTCCAGTCAAAGTCGACAAAGAAGTGGAAGTCCAAGTGGGTCAAAAAATTATTTTAATCAAAGAGACGGAAGCCCAAGTTAGTTAAAGGTCAAATGGGTCTAGTATAGAAGTATGTTACCGATGTGGAAGGTATCAACATCTTCCACAGCAATGCCAAGCAAGATTTTGGAATTGTTATGTGTGTGGAAAGCAAGGTCACACAGCAAGGGTCTGCAGATTTAGCAACAGATTATAGGTTATCAACGGAGTTAACCAACTTAACAGTCCACCAACAACTACCTTAATAGTTGAAGGGATTAAGTTAGAATTTGAAGTAGATTTAGGAGTATGTAATTCTATTATAAGTATCCAATTTTATAAAATATATTTTTCAAAATTGATTATTTCAAAATATACTCAAAATTTTTCAACTGTTACAGGTCAATCCATAAAGGTTATAGGGAAAATCAAGGTCATGGTAGAGTACAATGAATTACGGTCAGAGTTAGAATTAATTATAATAGAACCGGAAAAGGATTTTAAACCGTTATTAGGACGGACATGGTTAGATGTGTTGACTCCAAACTGGAAAAAAAAAACATTTTCATAAGGTCAGTAAAATATTCAGTTGACCATCAAGAAATTAATAATAGTAATATAAGACACTGTAAAGTTGACGACAGTATACTCAAGGAAATCAAAATAAAATTTCCAAATTTATGCAGTAATAACTCGGAAGTTGAGGATTCGATTGTTGGATATAAGGCAGAGATACATCTAAAAGAAAACATTTGTCCAATTTTCCATAAAGCATACACGGTACCATTCAAAATTCGGGAAAAAGTGGAAAGTGAGTTAAACAGGTTGGTAGAATTAAATATTTTAGAACCTGTGAGGTATAGTGCGTGGGCTAGCCCAATTGTGCCCGTTCCTAAAGCAACCGGGGAGATTCTACCAAGGGTCGATGATATTCTTGCCTCTTTTGCAAATTGCAATTATTTTTGCGTTTTGGATTTGTCCGGAGCTTACCAGCAACTTGCGGTGACCGATCGATCGAAAGAATTATTAACAATTAATACCCATAAGGGGTTGTTCAGATTTACGAGATTACCATTTGGTGTGAAAAGTGCGCCATCAATTTTTCAAAGTGTGATGGATGAAATATTAAAAAATGTTGATCAAGTAAAGTGTTATATTGATGATATTATCATTGAAGCTGGTTCTTTTGAAAAATGTAAAGACATCTTGTACAGAGTATTAGATCGACTAAATGAACATAAAGTGAAGATTAATTTTGAAAAAAGTGTAATATTGGTAAAAGTCGTAAATTATTTGGGACATACAATTTCATCCAAGGGAGTTCAACCTAACGAAGAAAAAATCGAAGCAATTGTTAAAGCACCATCTCCTAAAAATATAAAAGAACTTCAATCTTTTTTAGGTCTCTTAAATTATTATAGCCGTTTTATTCCGAACTTATCGACAGAATTAAAGGATTTATATAAATTATTACAGAAAGAGGAACCGTATGTGTGGACCACTGGTTATGAAGAATCGTTTGAAAAGGCTAAGAAGCTGATTAAAGAAAATAATATATTGGAAATATATGATCCAGAGAAGCCCTTAATTTTAGCTACAGATGCCAGTCCATATGGCGTTGGTGCTATTTTGTCACATATATTTAATGGAATAGAAAAACCAGTTCCGTTTGCGTCTAGCTCATTATCACCAGCCGAGCGCAACTATTCACAACTTCATCGCGAAGCTCTTGCTATTATATTTGGCCTTAAAAAATTCCACAAATATTTATATGGAACAAAATTTACCATAGTGTCAGACCATGAAGCTTTAAAAGAAATTTTTAATCCTAAGAAATCAACTCCATCAGTAGCCGCATCGAGATTGCAAAGATGGCAAGTAATTTTGTCCATGTACGACTACGAGATAGTTTACAAAAAAGGATCACAAATGTCAAATGTAGATGCATTATCAAGGTTACCATTGAGTCAAGGGACTACTATTGAAAGTTCGAAAATAAACTATTTTAAATTTTCGGAAACTCTTCCTATAAATGTTGGTAATGTACAAAAAGCAATGAAAAAGGATATAATTTTAACGGAAGTATATAACTTGGTATTAAACGGATGGCCAAACAGTAGTAGTGAGTAATGGGTTAGTTACATATTTCAGTAAACGTAAGTCATTGTCGTGTGAAGATAATTGCTTATTCTATTTCAACCGTATTGTAATACCACAAAGTCTGCAGAATACAACGTTGGAATTATTACATGAAAACCATTTAGGAATAGTCCGGATGAAAATGGTGGCTAGGTCATACTTATGCTGGTTAAATATAGATCAAGACATAGAAACGTTTGTCAGTCAGTGTTTAATATGTCAGCAAACAAGAAATGTCAATAAAGAGAAACAGTTTTCGTCATGGCCAGAAGCAAGATATCCATTTGAAAGGATTCATATTGATTTTTTCCAAGTTCAGTGGATGCCTATAGCAGATGTTGCGATGTTATTTTAATGAAAAAAACCAATGCTAATTGTGTTATAGATGCTCTGTGTAATATTTTTGCGGTTTTTGGACTACCAGGAGTGATTATATCGGATAACGGACCACCGTTTAACTCATCGGAATTTACAAAATTTGCAAACTGTCACGACGTTGAGCTAAAGAAATCTCCTCCGTATCATCCACAGTCGAATTCTCTAGCCGAACGGAATGTCCAAAGTGTAAAAAATGTTCTAAAAAAGTTTCTTCGTCTAACAAATTAACCATTCCAAAAATAATATAAAAATTTTTAATACATCATAGAAATACAAAATAATAATAAAAGAAATAATAATAATAAATAATACGAGTTTATTTAATACAATATTTGGAGAATACACAATAATAACAACATTTAAAATACTTACGAGTATAGATGTGCCAGTATACATAATTAAAAGGTTTGAATTCAACGGAAATTACAATTCAATTTGCTCCTCGATTTGTCATCCATTTATAATAACTGGTAATCCAGAGCATCTATGGCAATCAAAAATTGTTAACATTACAACACAAGAAAAAATTATTACCATCAAAATTGACTTATAAAGTGGGACGTAAGGTAGCGCTATTATTTTTGCAAAAAAATCAAGATACAGAAGGTTAAAAAACGGATAAAATAATTTAATTTTAATGTAGAACTGTAAGAATTCTGTTCTGGTGAGCACGAGATAGCTGGTACCATTTCAAAAAGAGTGAAATGTTGCTTTATTTTTTTAGTTTACAACGGATGGACGGATTTTAATGGGATAAATCCGTTACTCGCTGCTTGATGTGTTCTTTATTAAAATATTTATATTTTTAAAAGTCGGTGCCATAAAATAAACTTGTTACTTCCTCCAAAACACAAAAAAAATTGACATTTTTATTCATACTTCTGTAATAACGTCTGAAAACAAATGCATGACACAATTCGAGACCCATTTATTACATTCTAATTAAACAAGATGTGCCAAACCTTAACACATAGCCTTATGTAGTTCTACTTTTAAAGGTTTTACCCCACAATGTTTTGTTTTATTCTTTTTAAATGGGAACAATCATTTTATATTTCAGAATATGGTTATGGTATTTGAAAAAAATTAAGTTTTATTTCCATTATATTTTCATAAAATCGCTGTTAAACTTAAGCTAAAAATTAGTACATCTACTGTGGGTTCTCAAACCAAATTTCCGATTGTTTTTTCGGACATTCAGGCAAAATATTGACTCCCCTAGTAAACAAAAATTGAAAATATGTACATAAGTTGATTTGTATGTGTTAGGTACGAATTTTTTTTGTGAATCCGCAGTTAATGCGCACTACAATAAAGGATGCCCAATTTCTTCAGCTTGATGCAATATGTTTTTTAAAATTCTATTTTAATGTCAAAACGGTTCCTAATTAATACTTGTAAGTTTTACAACCATATTTCCATTAAAAATTGACAAATATAACTGGAAACAAATCGAATTGCAAGTTCAGTTGGATAGTATATTGTTCACATATATTTTCATAAGAGACAGCCCAGATCCCGATTCCCCAAGAATTGTTGATCGCCATAGATGCTCTGGATTACCAGTTAATATAAATGAATGACAAATCGAGGGGTAGTATACGAATTATTTCAAATCGAGAGAAATTGAATGGCATGTTCCTTTGTAAGGTAACGTTTACTTAATCCGTAAAAACCAAATTAATATTTTAAGTAAACATTTAAGTTCCAACTCGATTTAGTGTCGTTGTTTACAATTTGAGTAAATATGTGTGCGCGTAAATGCATAGTTAACTTAAATAATTTAAGTTCACTTTCAAATTACGGCATGTTTAGTAATTTAGTAGCCGACACTCTGAGAGTACTTAACTGTCGCAATAAATTTAGCTGTCATGAGAGTATTTTTTACGGGAAATTGCGTCGATTTTTTTTTGTAGACTGACACTTGTGTATCATGAAAATTATATTTTGTTTAGTGTTGCCATTATATTTTTTTGGGTTACATTTTGAGTCAACTTCACTTACATCTTTATTCGTACTTTCCTAAATAAAATTAGAAAATTAAATTCTCATTTTATTTACTTTTGTAAAATTGTAAAAGTTTTAAACATCACCTTTAGCATAAAAATAAAAGAATTGTTGGATTAAAAAAAATTTAATCTAAATACATATTGTAGCTTCAAACTATTGCACATCTTCGTCTTTTACTCAATTAGAATTTCAATTACTTTCGGGGAATATCTTCCAAACCTTCCGAAATTAGTTAAAACTTTCAGCAGCTATACAAGCTAATTTTTAGAAAATTTGCAATATGATAAACCAATCTCCGCAGCTCATTATTGGAAACATTAAATGTTGAAACAAGTGATTTACGTGTCTGCACGCGTAGGGATTTTTCGGATTCTGCACAGAACAAAATGGAATTTCATTTTTTTTATTCATTTTTCATTATTTTTCTGTGTTACATCTATCCTTAAATCCAAACCAAATTAAATTATCTTACATCCCTAAATTGAATCCAATTAAATCCAATTATTTTACAATAAATAATTAAAAGAATCAATTGACTTTATTTCATGTTAGTGAAGAATTTTAAAAATATGTATATATTAAAAATATTTCTTAAAAATTAAAGAATAAAACAAAAAAAACTTGTAAAAGGGAACCAAAAGACCAAAATTTTTACGAACGCGGTAAGCTTCTCGAACAAAATAGGGGTGGCAATCAATATCTAACAACATTTTCTCCGATTTAACAAAACGATGAACTTTTATTTTATTCGAATTAAATAAAAATTTTTTTTGTGATTATCAGCTTTTCAAAGTTAAATTCGGGTAAGTGCGTATATGTACGTCACATGTAAGGCACTTCAAAGAATATATTGAAAATAACTTCGTTGACGAATGTATACATTTTGGCGAGAACCATCTACTTTCAAATTAAAAACAAATTTACCAGGATTGTACAATGGATAAAGGCAGATGAATTTGATAATTTATATCCAAATTAAGAATATTTTTGTCTTAACCTACGATAAAATTGTTCGGCCAAATGATCGTTTTCATTGTTAGGCGAGTTAAATCTTACTTGCGGCCGATAATTTTCAAGGAATATGATCCGCTTAAAAAAACACAGCGAATAACTGAAGACAACTATGAAAGCGGCTTAATTTATTATTTATATTGCAATAAAACCTGTATCTAAGAAATAAATAATAATTCTGGGAACCTATTTACGAGGGTGGAGTGAAAAGTCAGATATTTTCTATTAGATGGTGTTCCGATTGTAAAAATGATTGCATTTGCGAAAAATACAAGATTTTCTAGGGAATTACCCCAAATTTCAAACCAATATGATAACAATGTTTTGGAAGCTAACGAAAGATGGCGGAAAAACGAGGCTCTTCCAAAACGATAATGCATCCCAGATCACTCGTGCGCAGTCGACACCGATTACACCGAACGAAGCCTATTTTGCAGAGTTCAACAAATCGAACGATATCGTTGGTTCTGGGCTACGTGTATCGAGGTACAAGGAGGCTATTTTGAAAAATAATTCACTTTTTTATTCAAAAGTAACTAATTTTTCACTCTACCCTCTTAAACCTAATCAGTATGGGTCATTTTACTTAGATAAAATAATAAAACTTAGAACATTTTATTTATTTACAAATTGGATTAGTAAAAATATGTAAAATACAAGTGCCGAAGATTACGTTATACAGAATACATATTTCTTCAAAATTTAGTACAGGAATTGATGTGAAATTGTTATTGGTGCATAAGCAATTCCAGTTAGGCTCTATATTCGTTACAATTAAAAAATTATTAAGGTGATTCTAGATCTTGGCTAATCAATATTAGAATACATAAAGCTCATTTTTCATAAAAATTATTTTTTGATTATTTTTAGCTAACAAACTTAAAATTAATCTGCGACATACGTACCACACTGATAGGGTCGCTTTAATTAAATTTTTAGTTTTGTTGGTATGTGGTTAATAAAAATGTGCGCATATTTGTCATAAAAACTAAATAAGGGGAGGGCGGCAAATTCACAATTGGCAGGCGTGGCAAAATACTAAATCCGGTACTGTTTTCAATCAGTTTATCAGACAAATCGTTTGGGACATCGCTATATGCTGATTTGGCCTAGCCCTTTTTACTTGAGGTGGATATAAGGACATCACGACTTAAAATATTTTTCACATGACAATAATTAAAAAAAAAAAAAAGTAATAAATAAATTATTTTAAATCTTTACTCGGTATCGGTTGTGGTAGTAAAATTGCAACTGTGTAGCTCAGAAATTTATTTAACTGCAAATATTTTGAAAGTGAATATATACACATATTTAGCAGCCCTTATTAAATCGGTCATACCTTAAATTTATAAGTATCCAGATTACAACGAATTATTATTATTATTCAACTAGTATGATTTAGTTTGATTCCGACACTCTAGAGTTTAGAGTTTTGCAATTAATATCAAACCAATATCTACTCCTGACAATATTATTTTATAAATTAAGGCAGTCAAGTTATTTTTAGCAGATAACTACATTAAGCACCATCCATCACATTCTGCCATCAATGTAAAATTGATAGAGAAGGAGAGTCAAAGAAGTGTTGTTACATAAATAAATATACACAGATTGAGCTTTTAAACATCGATAAAGTTGAATATTCTTAAACGCGTTTTTTTTTTGATAACCAAAAATATCTTCATTTTCATTTTTCTTCATGAATAATTTCCAATAGAATTATTTTTCCTGTTATAATTTTTATTTATTTCTTTGGAAAAGATAAATTCACATTTTCATCATTATTCTTGTAATAATTTCCGTTTCTCTTCTTATGGTTTATTTTGATGCTACTGCCTTGTCTCTCAAACCAAATACATTTTTGTATACATATTTGTTGTTTTTTTTTTTTTGCTGACGCATTCTTCAACTTTTTTTCCATTTTACTTCCAACGTCTACAATTTCGAACCATGGTAATAAATTTGGAAGATTTTGTTGTTTGGCAAAGCATTTAATAATACATATTATCATTTTCAAATTAATTTGGAATGTACTAACTAAATGTCGATTTGTATACGTTTATATCGATAACAACTTGGGGGGATTTATTAGTACATGTAGTTTCGTTAAATAAATATTTGTGGAAAATTGGATTTGACTTCTAATCAAATTAGGGAGTAGTAGATAGGTAAGATTTTCGTTGTTAATCAGCCATAAAAAAGTCTTAGGCGATATTGAAGATATGAAGAGCATGATAATAAAATCATTTATTGAATATGCAATATCATCAATTATCAAATTTTGAATTGGATCCAATATTATCTGATACCATCATGTTTTATAATCATTCAACTTTGTCATGGAGGGTTAAAAACGGTTGACGCTGAAAGTTCAAACAAAATATCGTGAACTTAAGCACAAAATTAATCAATCATTTGGTTTGACCTTAGGATTTCGAGAGCACAATATTTTGTGTGGTAACATATTCATGACTGCTGGCGGTAGACTCATCTCCCAAATCAATTTTTTTTTCGCTCATTTGTAATTGGATATTTTCATATTTCAACGATTATAATGATTGGTTGTATCGTTACGAAAGTCATAACATCAGCGCCCAACCACATATCGATAATCTCGTAGATAAATGAATAAAACTTAATGACAAGTAAATATTTAACAATTGTGTTTCGAAACAATTTTTTCCTATAAATAATTTGTTATAATTTTTTAATTAAACATACATCAAAAATAAACAAAAACCGTAAACATAACATAAATATGTTTTCAATCACAATATTGAAAATTGATTGATATTTACTTAAGAAATTAAAATAAATTACAGTTTGTCTTCTATAAGTGTGTGTTTGTATATCTGTACGTATCTTTTCATCATCTTCTTGTTTTCGATAATAACCTATAACGAAATGTTTTTCCAATAGAAAATGAAAATATTTTTTTTTTGTAGATTGTGTAAACGTTAATCATAATAATAATCATAATTAGAATATATGGATATTATAATATCGATATACATACAGGTGTGACTCGTGTAGCATTAACTCATTAAAATACTCTTTTGTTTGTATTGCTGAACGGCTCTTATTACAGTTTCTTAGTTCGTCCTGTGTTATCCTTGGCGATCATCCATGTTAAATATTCGGTGGCGATTCCGTATTGAAAGTTATCAAGTCAATCGTGGAACGATTGCTGCAGCATTTTTGACAACTAAACGCCCAAACACTATTTGTTTTTCGCTTACAAGTGTAAGTGAAAGCAGTTGTGGGTTTCAGTGTCGGTGTTAGTGTGGATGTTGGGATACATTTATTTAGAGACATTGGGCAAGGTGTATTACATTTTTAGGAAGCTATATTGAATAATAAAATATATTTCAAACCAAAACCACAGTATTTCATTTTCTACACGGAGAAAAATATGCTACTTTATGTAATTAACCTAGTTTTAATTTAAAGTTTGATATTTTCTTATATATAAAAAAAAACATTTACTATAAACATTTTATGGCATACATTTTGAGAAAACAACAAAAAAATTAATTAATATGATTTCTTGGTATTGTTCATATACTAACTACATCTACATATACTAAATGAAATACTAGCAAAACAGCAGACAAAGACGTATTGCTAAAATGTTCAATTATCTACGACAAAATTAAATAAACTGGCTTTAAAAATTAATTAGGAGCTTTTGACATTCATTTTACGCAACTCAATAATTCAGTTTGTTCAAATATCGCAATTGCTGATTTGCTGATAGAGAAAAATACAAATTAATTAATTTTTTTTTAGATTTATGTACAAGTTATAAGGCTGTTTTTTAATGATATATAATTTCTCCCCAATTTATGTTGATAATGTTCGATTTATTTTAGCCGGAAAAGGAGGTACATTCATAATTTTTATTCTTTGGTAGAGAGCGTTTCAGAATCGCAGTTTTAATCTCGGTTTTTTTTTTATATTTATTTATTTTTCCCCATTTTCCAGGATTTATAAAAACCGAAATTTTATAGCACCGAGATTTTGTAGCCCACCCCCTTGGATAGTTCTGGATATTTCATTTCCATGGTACTCCAAAAACTTGTGTTTTTTTTTTACATCACTTTTCCTTTGTTTTCAAAATGCTATTGTTTGTTTTCGTTGCAGTGCCATTCTTCTATACCATCCCCAAAAGTCCTAAAGTTGAAAATTATTGATCAGCTCAATACCAACGTATTCAAAACGCTAAGATCCTATTTGTATTGCACTGAATTCCAAATATTATTTAAAGCCATAGAATAATCTGAAATTTATTTATTAAGATGTTAAGCTAAACACGAGTAAACTAGAACTAACTATTTTAACATTTAATTTTTATTCTATACAACAATTAATGCTTATGTTATCAAAATATTATCATACGATATTTTCCGTCCGTTAACTTTTATTCAGAGGTTTCAACTTAATTGTTTTTGCTGATGTTGCATTTGAATGGTGGGAATGGAATGCAGTCAGCTTTATCTTGCGCATGTAACTCCTCAGGGGGTGGAGAAAGGGCGTCCTCGGCCTTTGGTAGGATGCCATATTTGGAGAGTACATCGGAGTAGGATGTGCTATGCAAAGTGGTGGATGTGGGCGATGATGTTGTACTGGAATCATTGATGTTTATTGTGGATGAGCGGTGAGCAATACAAATGTAGATGATCAATATGATTATACCTATTGATGAGACAGAGATTCCTCCTGACAGGGTCAGCATCCATTTTTGATGATCGGCTTGTCTTAAATACGCGTGCGTCAACCGTTTTCTATTCTCGATGTTTTCTTGATTGAGAACATCAACACTCAAGAAGGCGATTAATTGCCGTGTTGCTTGTACATTATGCATTGCTCCTTGAATTACCTGCATTTAGTTTCTATTTAATACGAATGGAACTTTTTGTTACGGAAAGTCAGCGTACAGCTGAAAAAGTCTACCAAAAAATTCCCTGTTAATTCTCTATTGTTGGGCCCGCAGTTCGAGTATAGAGTTTCATTCTTGGCATTAATGAGGAGAAGTTTATCTTCTGCGATATACTGAACGGTAGTTTGTGTTTCTGACGTAACATTGCACTGACTTTTAGCTCCCATTATTAACGGTCTCATGCAACTATCCCGAAACTCCTTAATGTCGGTTTGTTTTTGGACGAAGGTGTTGTGATTTAATGTCGTTAATACCTTCAAAGTGTAAAGTTATTGTTACTGTAAGTAGTTTCATAATGAAATGCATGAATTGCATTTTAAATGCTAGTTTATATTTTTTTCTTGAATTAAAAGCGTAAATTTAAGCTTACAATTGAATATTAAATTAACAATATTATTCTTAAACTATAATTGTATTCCTGTCTAATTTTATCAAAAATTGCAAAGTTTTTCTAAGATTTATCTGAAATGATAAGAAAAATTGATTTTAATTAATTTTGTTTTTCAATCTTTTTATTTTACTGTGATTCCGCTTAATGTTTCTACTTGTGTGGAATGTTTTCAGCGCAACATTCTGAATTTTTGTCTCAATTCCTCTCGGTTGAGACTTCGTTCTGATGTTGGGTTTGAGGAACACCGTTTGACCTTCTGTAAGGTCGGGTGGTTTTTCCTTGCCAGAGTTGTATCTTCCCATTCTTGTGGATGCTTTTTGCAGATGATCGTGAACTGTTTGAAATATTTCGTGCGCTCGTGCTTGAATTTCTGCGGGGTTAATGGAGTTGTTTTGATTGAAAATCACTTCATTCGGCGTGAAGCCGGTAGCAGAGTGCACGCTGTTGTTATACAATGCAACTGAAAATTCTATGGCAGTTGCGGTAGTATAATTTGGCAACTTGCTTTTATTAGTATTGTATATTTCGATAACCGTTGCATGGGTCTTTTCGATCTGCCCATTAGATTCTGAAGACGATGCGTACTCTAATTGGATATGAAGGTTATTCAGAAATTCTCTCATTTGTACGGATTGAAATGTGGTTTCGTGGTCACGCACAATATACTGTTAGGAATTCCGAAAAGGCTGAAGTATTTATTGAGAGCACAGGTTACATCGGTGATATTTTTCGTTTCCATTGGTAGCATTTGTAAATGTTTGGAAAAGGAGTCTATTATTGACAAGAATTTGCTTTTATTTATAATAAAAATGTCCATGTGAAGACTCTCTAGCGGCTTCGTCGTGATTTTAATATTATATGGCTTGCGGTCGTATTTGTGCTTGTTGCAAATGTTACAAGCATTGACGTGAATTCTAATTTTATTTTCCATTTTTGGGAAGAAAAATGCTCGCCTTAATTGCCTTTCTACTTCGGTAGTGCCCCTGTGGGCTCTTTGGTCTTCTTTGATGATTAGTGCGTTCTGTCTTTCTTCATTGGTAAGTGGCCAGGTTGACAAAAATATTGTCTAAAGGTTTCTTGAATTGTATTGTATAAACTCTCGGGTGCCATAATTGCCGACTGTTTCCCATTGTGGTACTCTTTTAGAAAGCGCATAACATCGTCCGTTCCGAACACTTTTTTAGAAACAATAATTCTTTTAAAGTTTGGGAAGATGTTTTCTGAGATAACTGTATCAAGATTTGAGATTTTAAAGATTAATTGATTTCTATAGTAGTTTATAGGTCTGTCAGAAAAGTGGATGAAATAATCATCCGAGGTATCTGCCGAATGAATCGTTTCGATGTCGTCAGTAGGTTGTGCGTTATATATTGGAGGTTCGTGGATTCGTGTACAGAGTTGCGATCTAGTAATTCGTTCGTGTGTGTTTCTTTAGTGTTAATGCTTGGTATGCGGCTAAGCGCGTCTGCAACGACGTTGGCTTTACCTTCTTTGTATACGACATTGTAATCGTAGTTTTCTAACTCCAATCTCCATCGTAAGATCTTGGAGTTCTTTTCAGAGGACTTGAGGAATGTGAGAGGCTTGTGGTCAGTTACCAGGGTGAATTTGTTCCCGTAAAGGTAGGGCTGATACTTTTTTACCGCCCAAATTATGGCCAGAGCCTCTTTTTCATTGGTTGCATATCTCGCTTCTGTTGAATTTAGGGTACGGGATGCGAACGCGATGGGTTTCTCGACACTATTTTGGATTTGGGAAAGAACGGCGCCAAGCGCTAAATCCGAAGCGTCTGTCGTTAATATAAATGGTTTAGAGAAATCCGGATAGGTGAGTATTTGATCGGTTGCAATAGTATTTTTGAGTCTTTTGAAAGATCTGACATAGTCTGGGTCTGCTAGATTTAGAGGTGTTTCCTTCTTTAAATACTTCGTCATGTTCCTCGCGATTCTTGAATAATCCTTTATGAATCTCCTGTAATATCCGGAGAGCCCGAGGAATTGTTTAATTTCCTTCTGGTTTTTTGGTAACGGCCAGTCCAAGATCTTTTGTACTTTGTCTCTATTAGGTTTTACACCATCTGGCGTTATGAGATGGCCCAAAAACTCGGTTTTTCTCTTCAAAAATTCACATTTATCAAGTTGGATTTTAAGGTTGAATTCTGAGAGCCTACGTAAAATGGTATTCAAGTTATTCAAGTGTGATTTCAGGTTTTCTCCGACAACGACGATGTCGTCGAGATAAACGGACAAATTTTACCAACAAGTCCCTGGAGTACGTTGTTCATGATGCGTTGAAACGTCGCCGGACCAATTTTTAGTTCAAACGGCATCCTGCAGAATACGAAATGTCCTCTATCTGAGGATAATGCAGTTTTTGCTTGCGAGCTTTCGTCCATTAGGATGGTGAAAGCCTGATTTCAAATCCAATGTGGTAAAGTAGGTAGACTTTCCCAGATTATCCAATATCTCCTCTATTTGAGGAATTGGGTACTTATCGTCGATTGTTTTTTCATTAAGTTTCCTATAATCAATCACAACCCGTACTTTGCGTTTACCTGAAGCGTCTGTTTTTTGGGGACTACCCAAATAGGCGCTGAGTAGGGGCTATGAGAATGTCGAATTATCCCATTATTAAGCATTTCTTGGATTTGTTCTTCTACATCTGCTTTAAAGTAGTGGGGATATCTGTAAGTTTTAGTATAGACTGGGGCTTCATCACATGTGATAATGTTGTGTTTGATTCCGACTGTAGCGGGCAATTTTTCGTTGGGTCTTAAGAGGACTGTGCGGTTGTTATAAATTGTGTCAATGAGAAATGTTACTTCTTGTGTACTGAGGTGGTCTGTGCGAAGTATTCTCTTTATATCTTCTTTAGCAATATCAACATCACTCGAAATCGGTATTGGTTTCATGGTTTCGAAATTATTAATCTTGAATGTGAGTGTTGGTAAGTGTTTTGGTGGAATTGGTTCACTAGTTAAAATTTTAACGGTCGTTTTCAGATTAGTGGCCTTATAAAGACCAGGTTGGACAGTAATTTGACTGTTGAGTTCTGCATACTGGGGTAGTGCCCAGTCGCCGTTTTCTGAAGTATGAAAGGTGACCATATGGTGATAGAAATTTTCCCCTGAATAGTAACGGTAAAACTGAAACTTGTGGTTGTTAAGAGATATAGTATTGGATCTGTAATCGATGTTAGCGTTCATCTTCGCCATTGATTCAGATCCGAGGATACCATCGAAAAAATTGTGAAAGTTGAACTCATAATAAGTTTGTGGAGGTAAATTTTGACTTATAAGATTTGCTGTACCTTTTTTTGTTAGGTTGTGGACACCTAAAATATTCTTCACTGATGTATTTTGGGATTTTAAGAGATGGTTAGGTATGATATTCGGTTTGATTATATTTTTATTGGCACCTGTGTCCAATAATAGAGTAATGTATTGGTTATTAGCAGCGTGACATTTGAGATACGGCAGGAAATTTAACTTTCCGTATCTGAGTCTAGATCCTCCTGAAAATTTCCCAAATCGGAATTTTCATCGTCGTGTAATGTTTCTGTGTTAGATATTTCTACACCATTATCGTCGTCTGGGAGGACTTCGTGGGTATTATAGGTAAACTTTTTGTTACCGGAGTTTCTGGTTCCAGCTGAGGGATCTATGTCCATATACTCTGTGGGAGGCCTATCTAACCTTTTAGTTTGGAAATTCGGAATGTCTTTGGGTTTATTTTGTACCACGTTATATTTCGAAAGGTTGTTATTCAACTGGGTTACTTTCGAATGAACAGTCTGACTTTGATTCTTTTTATAGGTGCCAGAAATTGTTTCGTTACTATAGTAAATTTGCATAGGAAAGCATATGCTTCCTCTATGGTTTTTGGTTTGGCGGCTTGTGCATATCCAAAATAAGGCTTTTTCAGGCCTGAGATAAACGCCGCCAGCGCATCTTCCTCGATGAATATGGAAATCGCATTCCAGGAAGCATAATAAGTTGCGTTTTGTTTCGCAAGGGATTTAATGTTTTGCACGATTTCCTTAGTTCTTTTGTAGAAGCTATGAATGTTCATCGTGTCTTGTTGTTTATTTGCCCACAGTTGGGACTTATAATATTAGAGCTCCTGCTTGTCACCCAAAGCTTCAAGCAGGATCGCTTTGATTTCCGGAAAAGATTCCGGGTCTCCGGCGAGGCATAGGATATCTTTTGCCTTACCCTCGATTTTGTTTTCACTGCTTGTGTGTACATCTTGAGTTGTGCTTGCGGAACTAGTTCTGCAAACAAGGATAACCTTTCTTCGGCTGTTTTCAGCCATGCAGTTACTTGCTTTTTATTGCCATCAAAGGAGGGAATGGACTTGATTGGATCGGGGATCCTAAATATGTCGGCAACCTTTTGGTTGTCGTGCGTTTGTTCTTGTGGAACAACCGGTTTAACTGGTGTTTTGAGTTTTTGGCCAAGATATGTTAATACTTGGCCCTGCTCGGATTGTTTTTAACTTAAGTTTGTCAATTGAGTGGCTATCGCGGCTAATTGTGCGCTAATTTGATTCAACTCCATTTCTTGGCGTGTATCCTCCGCTATTTGCCGTAAGTTTCTATTTTCGTCAAATATTAACTTGATAGCCTTTTCCCTTTCCCGAGTAGAATTCGTTTTGTCGAATTACTACGATTTGTGTGAAAAATTAATTTATTAATCTAGTACACTTAGGGTAAAGGTACATGTGATTCAGTTTTTGCCTGTTCTCGCACCTATCTTGTAGTATGCGATGGTAGTAGCACCGGCTGTTGCGTCTATCGAGTAGTGCGCAATAGCGTGGCGGTAAGAATTTTTTTATTTTTTTAAACAAAACACAATAATAAAAAAAATGTAAATTGACAATGGGATTATGTGCACGCCTATCTAGTAGTACATGACACAGAATACAAATTTACAAAAAAAAAAAATATTAAAAATTCTTACCTGCAAAATTTAATTTTTTCCTTGTGTGTAGTCGTGGTGTAGATGACAGCGGGTACCGAAAGTATGCTATGTAGTGTGGTCGGCGTGATCTGCAAGTCCTTTGGGTGGTAGTACCTTTAGCCCAGGATGGCAAAAGGAAATTTTCACCGAGTGTGTGTCTCTTCTATCGTAACTTACGTGGGTTTTCTAAAAACTATTCTTGATCAAGCGAGTATATTGTACTCCGTATTCAACGATTCTTAATCAAGCGAGTATATTCTACTCCGTTTAGAAAACTCTCTAGCAACTACAGAATTTCCACACAACCAAGAGAAAATTAGTTCAGACGGTATCACTGCAAAGTAGTTTTTATTTGCTACTTTTAGCACTGTTTTCACTACACAGAATGTTTGTTCACTTGCACTTTCACTACAATTTTTAGAACAAGACTTTCGCCGGAACGGCTGCGCCAATTACGAGTCAGAATACCGTGATTTAAATAACAAAAAAAATACTTATTTAATAATTTTTCTTACAATTTATTTATTAAGATGTTAAGCTAAACACGAGTAAACTAGAACTAACTATTTTAACATTTAATTTTTATTCTATACAACAATTAATGCTTATGTTATCAAAATATTATCATACGATATTTTCCGTCCGTTAACTTTTATTCAGAGATTTCAACTTAATTGTTTTTGCTGATGTTGCATTTGAATGGTGGGAATGGAATGCAGTCAGCTTTATCTTGCGCATGTAACTATATATATATATATAATATATATGTATATTCATTACTTATCCATTACTTTTTAAAATAATCGGGCGCATGCATTTCATAACATTCACCGATTTCGCTGTAATTTTTTCAGGAAGAGTACCTAGGCGATGAAAAATGTTGTTTCCCAAAATTTTGTTTCCCAAAATGTTGCCCCTTCATGCCCCCCCCCTTTTCGAGTTATGATTTTTTAAAGTTAAGAAAATTAGTGATTTTAGGCTCTTTTCGGTAGGTAACCGTTCTACTTAGGTTGCTTTGTTTTCAATGTAATGGGCCTCATTCTCTTCGTATTTTATTGAACTTTTATTTAGAAGCAGCTTTAGAGCTAAATAATTAATATTGGCCAAATGCGACACAAAAAAGTGTAATTATTTTTTCTTAAAAAACAGCATGTTTTCAGATAGTCACCAAATTTATAGATTTCAACTAAAATCGTTCTTCATAGGCTCATTTTTTTCATGTTTTCATAATCTTTCCAAATTTTTTAGCCACATTTAATTTAGTCAAAAACTTCTAAAGTTACATGGCGTCAGAATAAATCCAATTTTTCGGAAAACGTCATATTCACACTTCTGTAACTTTTGACGTTTTACTCCAAAAGCCACCAATTTTTGGAAGACAATTCTTTATTTTCTCACCACTACACCTCATGAAATACTTTTTTGGATATTTGTGAGGTAGGGTTCGGTTGAGGGTCGGCTTTTTCATTTTCTTCCGGTCGTACCCTTCGTTCTCTCGGAACAGGCTCTTGCGGAAGGCAATACGAGACTTGTGATATTCGTCTTGTGATGAGTGTTTCCGCTCCGGGGGTCGTCGCAGAGTTTGTTTCGAAGGCTTCCTTTCATCTTCCTTTGGTATCGGTGCCAGTCGCGACCGGAACGGCATTTTCGGTAGGCTGGCCAATGATAAGGAGGCCTTTGAGGCAGACAGGGCAGGGTTCACCGGGGGTTGAAGTTGTCATTACAGACGAATTCACCTGGCTTATTATTTGCTTTTCTCGTTTTCTTTCATTCAATATATTCTTTTTATCACGCGGTTATATCATGGGATTATGTCGGGAAAACCCCATAACACACCGCAAGCTCTAGCCAGCTACAAGACCGCACCAGACCTCTGATCCCATCATTCGGTTAACCAAATCTTACGGTTTCGTTACATAGTAAATTTAAAAAAAAAAAAATCTTCACACGCCTATGTAAAACTTGGAAGTTTATACTGAAACTTTGTAAATTTCAATTTGTTAACCACTTAAAAAGCGAATAAGTATTAGTTCATAATTAAAAAATTAATAAAAAAAGTCGTTTTACATAACAATTAAAAATAAGTAATGGTACATTATAAAAAATTTAACAATACATACATATATCAGTTTTACAAAATACTTACGATATGTATAAATGTACGTACAAAATATTTCGTAGGGAAGAATAATTATTTTTTACGAAGAGAAAAATTATTAAAAAATAATTATCTGGCATTAATCCGGGAAAATCTTAAATTTCAAAAAATTACCCGGTTCAAATTGAATTTCTGGTGAATTCTCAACTATTCTAGGCCATTTGTACACGAAGGTCACTATTATTTTGTGGTAGGCTTAAATGTTTCCGCATTTTTGCCAACTTCTAGAACTCTAATCTGGGGATAGGGTATTGAAATATTGAAAAATGTCACATACTGGTTGTTGTATAGGAATTTAGAATTTCTGGTGAATACTAAGCTATTCTAGGCCGTTATTAGGTTTCATGCAGGTGTGCAAACTTTTAGTGTTCTAAGCCGGAGATAGTGTATTGAAATATTGAAAATATCAGATACTGGATGTTATATAGGAATTCAAAAATCATCGGATTTTTTCCCAACCTTAAATAAATTCTTAAAAACATTTTGATCACTATTATATGTCACCTCCCCTCGGACAACGATTCTATTAGCAATGTTTTTTTTTAAGAATGATCCTTTTGCATTTTGAAATCTAAAAATGCCAAGATTGGACCGATTTCATGGTGGTCTTCATAGCATGTTTAAAGTTGAATACTTCGTTGTTCTGCCCTACAAGTTTAACAGTAGCATAATTGGAGATAACATCATAAATTTGTTCTTTCTTTGATATTTCTTCCAGCTTTTTAATTTCCTTTTCGATGAAACCAAACACCCTGTCCGGTGCAATAAAACTGTGACCTGTTACAGGATATACTATCTCGATGTCTTTTATATGGTTTGGAGCTTTTGTTGCTAATAGCTACACATAGCTACGAATGTAGAATTTTTATTTTGAGCAGCACATCCATCTGATATGAGGCATATCCTCTCAAAATTTGTGAAGTCAATCGCGCATATTGCATCAAACGTAGAAGATGCAATAATATTAGAGTCACGAGGGAATTGATTTTCGGTCCAACAGTAAGATGTTACTGAATCACGGTTTAATTTTGACTTACTAGGGCCTCTAACAACTGTGAAATTATGTACATGAATCTGGCGACTGTAATAAGTAGATTGATCAGGCAGCTTAGGGATAGGTAGATTTTTTTCGCAATCAAATGATAAAATTAGTAGCTTTTCGTCAATATCTTGCAGTTTTGAGAAAATAGCTTTTGCGCGTAGTTTATGAACACGCTTTTCTATCATAATTTCATTTTTCTTCTGGCCATTTTTTTCCACCTTCAATTTTTCATCCAAGCTTAAACATACCGAGCAAACATCGGTTCGTGGTGATCCGAAGCCTAGATGGTAATTTGTGTTGAAAACCATTCTAAAATACGATTCCTTAACAGCAATATTATCACGTTCCAATGAGTACATTTTCCACAACTTTTTTATATTCAGCTCAGAAGCAAGATACCGTCGAGAAACTCTGCCTCTACAATAATGTGCCTCGAGACATTTGAGTTTATTTATAAAGTTAATCACACATTCTTTTTTTGGAGCAAATTCAGCAGATCTTTTAAATCCTCCGCGCTTTTCTGTTATAAACCCATCAAGATATAAATTTTTGGTGAGGTTATTAACTCTGAATCTCGAAACTCCCAAAATAGAAATAAAACTTTGCAAGCACACTGGAATTTTTTCTTTTTTGTAATTTTTGACAAAATAACGTGTCGTCCTTAACTGTATGTTGTATGCTTTGGCCTCCATACCCTTTTTGGACTGATTAGATCTACGCCTTTTAACGTTAGAAATTTCTACATGTTTTAGTATGAAGTGATTTTGATATGACCTATCAGATTTTTTATAAAATACCGAATGGAAATTTTTAATATCGTTCATTGTGAGCGACCTGCAACAAAGCTTTCCCGCTGAATGCTTACATTTTGGATATACAGGCATATCGGTAGCCATGTGCCTGGAACAAAAAAAACGATTGCTTAGATTGGTTATGGGTTCAATTTCATAATAATATTACAGACCGCACATTATTATATCGCCGGGGTTCTTTTTTAATTTTTTCACGTTTGGCACGAAAAAATGGTGAGCAACTCTGAACGATGTATTCATTAATTTACTGAATAAACAAAAACACTTACCTTGCCGCCTTGCAGATTTTTTTTTCCATTGAGCCGGATTCTTTGTCTTTTTTCTTATTTTTCCAGAACCTAATACTGGTGAGGCACACTCCCCCATATTTTAGCACTTATGTTATTTTTTAAATAATTAATTTAGTATTTTTTTAAACAATTATTGTTATTAATTCAACTGTTATAGCCTGAATGATTTTAACCTGTTGCTCTTACGAATATCAAAAAGCCGCTAATTTTATTGTTTTACGTTTTTTCTCTCAGTGTGCATGCGCAATGCAGAAAAGAGTTGAAATATTTTACTTTTAAATAATTTCTCATACAAACTTATTTTTCACTCAGCGTTTTGCTTAAGGGGACGTACCACCTTCAAAGTTTCAAAAAATCGAAATTTTTTTATGATAGGATATGTTAGAATGAACGTTTAAGAACATGATTTTAACATGAAAATCTCAAAAAAAAATTTATTTATATTTTTATTTTATTTTTTGCGAAGGGCGCCAAAGTCGTTTTTTTTACGATTTTGGTCTACTTCGCTGTATCGCTACACCGACTTTCTCTTAGTAACACCTGCTTATATATACATGCATAAATACGTTATTCTCTCACATAACAGCTGTAAAAGTAGAGGGGAAATTTTTGAGAGGAAGGTATATTGTACGGTGCAGGCATCGCAGATTAAATTTTGGTAAGGTTTATTACAAAAAAAAAAAAAAATTTAACTTTAAACGCGATTATCTCGAAATGACGTTTTTCAAGTTGGCGTGCATGATTGAGAAAAAACTACTTATCCAATCGTTCTAAAATTTTAACACGTTGATCTACATATATTTCTGCTCAGAATGAACTACGGAAGGAATAATCGGCTTTCAATTTTTTGAGTTACAACTAATCGGGGGGGACAAAAAAGCTGAATTTTCGAAAAAATGTCGCCATTTTTTTATTTTTCAATCAATTTTTTTTTTTTTAGTTCATTCCAAGGGCGATTTAATGCTGAATAAAACCCCGTTTTTTTTTTCGGACGTTTCTGAGAGCAGTTATGATGCACGCCGCGAATTTTCAGAGTTTTTGGAAAACCGTTATAGCAGACGACAGTGGGCTAAAAAAAATCTAAAAAAAATTTTTTTTTATACTTTCAGTTAAATAAAATGTCAATGGAAAGTTTCATTAAGATATCTCTTTTTATTCCATTAAAAAAAAATCTTTAAAAAACTTTTTGTTTTTCAAATTGATGGTGGTACGTCCCCTTAATGTACGAATGTAAATCATGTTCGTAACAAAACTAACATTATCCTCTGGATAATGTTAGTTTTGGCAATAACCCCTAACTTTAAAGCCAATTTTAGGCGGGATATAGCGAGTTATAACTAAAACTACGGTTATATTTGGATTCAACGCAATAAAAAAAATAATATGGTATTGCTAACTCAATTTCGAGAGATTTGGATAATGTGAGTTTTGATTCTAGAGGCCTCATATGTATAATGTTTTGTGAAAATGAAAATAAAATAAAAATTTAAAAAACAAACGAAAAAATGCATTTGTGTACCATTCAAGGTTATTTCTTCGTTTCATTCTACTTGTATAAAAACATGCTGATTGTCGCGCTCTCATCTTGCAGCGAGGTAGTATTACAACTTTTTTTTTTGGTTTGGTGATTACTCTATATAAACTCCTTGTCACTAGGTTAAGGTCACGTTAAATTTTTATATTTTTGCTAGTTCAGGAGTTCCAAAAATGTTCAAAACTTAAAATATATATTCCTATAAACTAAACAGGTTATACACAGTTGAAAAATTAAAAACTATTTGAGAGTAGAAAAAAATATGAGCAAAAATACCGGATTTACATTTTCAGTAGGTTAAGGCCACATGAAAATTGAAATTATCAGTTCATTTTCAAAAGCAAATGTATTGAAAAAAAATCGGAATAATGGTTTTAATAGTGAGTATTTCCACCATTATTATTAATAACATCAAAAATCTTGTTCGAGAGTGAGTTTTACAGTGATTGGATACAGTCTCGGCTCATTTCACTCCATGCAATTTTTATGGCTACTACAAGCTCGCTTGGTGTTTCAAATTAGAGTCCTCATACCTTCCTCGACAGCAATCCCCATTATGTTCTCGATGATATTGAGATCGGGTGAATAAGGCAGACAGGCAAGTAGTTCGATATTGTCAGGTCTAATCCAATCTTTCACCACCTAGTATTGTGTATGGGGGCGTTGTCTTGTTGAAATATGAATAACTGAGGTGTCCATATTTCTCACGTAGTGACGGGAAAACATTTTGTAATAAAGTTTTGTAAGTTTCAATGTTCATTGTAATACTTCTGAACTCCAAATCTATAGTACCATAGTAAGTGATAACACCCCAAACCATAATACCAGATGTACGGCTATGGCGGCGCGTACCAAAATGATCTCTTCTTTACGGAAATCGTGAAAGTAATATTTGTATTCATCAGGCCCATCCAGGTTGAATTTTTTTTTCGTCCGAAAAAACATGTTCTGCCATTCATTATTCCAGGTCATGTGAGTACGTGCAAAATCAAAGCGTTTCTTTTTATTTATTGTCAAAAACCCACTTTTGCTTAAATTTACGACGCACTAGATGATCACTGTAGCCAATACTTGCCAAATAGTTATAACACTAGCTGCAACTTCACTTTAAGGCGTGATTTTATAAAAGAAAGACCAAAATTAGAAGCCTTACGAAGAATTAACCGCCGTTTTCTTTTCGGTGTAGCCAAAGAAGTACAGCCTTTCTGCCTGGCATTGTAGTTTTCGATATCCGAGAAGTAATTATTAATCACAGTATTACTTCGGTTAATTTTTAACTGGAGGGTGTTAACTTTTGGCATTTTAATTCAAAATTCAATTAGTAATTTTAATCTTAATATAATAAACGTAATTAGTTTTTAAAAATACTTAAATTTATTAACTTAAATGGCCTTATCCTACTGAAACACTAAAAATTCATACGTTTTACATTAGTATTTGAAATAAATGAATAAAGTAATCGTAAACCCCGCTTAAAATTAATTTTTTCTGTAATTTTGTTTAATTATACATAATGTTTGAACTTTTACTTCCAACTAATCTCAACATGTTGTTCTAACACACAAAAAATTGAAAGGAAACTGAAAATTTATGGTGGCCTTAACCAAGTGAAACGGAGTGTGTATATATACTCAAAGCTAATACCTAATTTTTCCTATTTGGTTTTAATTAATGAAAAAAACTTTTTTTGAAATTTTAAATTATTAAATTTCAATTATTTTTAAATTTGTTTTCTGTATAGAAATATTTTGCATTTTAAATATGTGTAGACATTTTGTAAGACACCCAAATGTTTATTTGAGTAAGAATATTCACACCAATCCAAATCCATACAATTTTCACAAAGTTAGTAAGATTTTAGTCAATACAGTATAAAGTTCTAACTGGTAAGAAACCGAACTAATGAGATACTTTACTCTGCAACTTCTGTTAAGCCCAATTGCTAAAAAAGGGCCAACGACTATTTAAATAATATTTCCTTCATTTTTCATAATAAAAGAGGAAAGGAAGGAAATTGAATTTAACTGGCCGTTCGCTCTTTTTTGAGGCAACTGGTCATATTATTTTATTAGGAAAGTTAAATATAATCGAATTCCAATATAATATACGATATTTCCATTAATAATTGAACCCCAAATTTTTGAGCAACCGTTTTTGGAATTATTTCAAATATTACATTTACAACATACAATAAAACATACTTCCGCTAACCGAAAGAGTTAATCGTTGTAATAAAAAATTATAAACTTCCAAAAAAATTAAAAAAATTTATATTTTTCAGTACGAAAACCCAATTGAAAAATTTCGAAATATTATTAAATTTATATGATTTGGAGAATAAAAACATTTATGTACATGTACAACTACAAATATTATATAGTGAATGATAATGGGTTGTATGTTGAAGTAACACAATATTATACCCAGACACAACACATAAAATCATAAAAAAAAAATCGGTGTGGTTGGGAAAAAATCGAGAAAACTGGAAAACGAGGAACCAAAATAAAAAAAAACGAACTGGTATGGAAATATATTGGGTGATTGGTAAATCGGTTCATTGAATCGAATATATTTAAAATAAATCACAAAATTATTATTATTTTGTATAATATTTTATTATTATTATTTCACAAATATGTATAATAATAAAAATAACAATAAATATAAAATAATAATAATAATATTGATGGTAGTAATAACAATAGTAGTAGTATGTAGTATAAAAATTTTTTAGTGCTGAATTTTAACCATAGTATAGGTTAACAATTAAAACTGTGTAATACTACATATTGTTTCCGACAAATGAATTTTATTAAAATATTTTGTATTATTGCATATAAAACTATATCTGTCGATTATCATTCCTCTTGTGGCCACTAAAACTGTGTGTGTGTGTGTGTGTGTGTGTGTGCATATATGCATTGTTAAAAAATCAGATTGGGATTATGCAGTCCTATTTTTTAATTGTTTGGCTATTTAATGATTTTGTACTTGTTGTAATTTTATTATTATTTTGTTTTTAATAAAATCTGTTACAATTAAAACGCATAAAGCATTTAATGGCTAATTAAAATCGATTACGAGGGGGGCAATATACTTTTATTTTTTATTTTTACTAAAAACGTCTTTTAAACAATAGCACACGATTTCCTTCATTACTTTCGAGCGCACACAACAGATATCTAATAAAATTTATTCATCCATCTAATTCTATATCGTATAACAATTTTGTTGAAACTTTTTTTTTTTTTACTTTATCGTTTTTGAATTGTTAATTTCTAATGAAACGTAACGAGAAATAAAATACAAAAATTTTCCAATAATTTTCCATTTTATTTCTAGGTATACAATGATAATTGAAATCAATCAAACAAAAAAAAAAATAAAAAAATTCACGGTAAAAATTCTAAAAAAACATAAAATCTTAACAATAACAGGAAATTCTTTCGAAGTTTTCGTTTGAATAGGGGGCATTGCAACGCATAGATCTAAAAATTGAATACATACAACATTTTATATTCTGTTTTTGATTCTTCCTCCTCCGCATACACCATGGCACACACACAAAAGATTTCCACACTTTGAGTGAAAATTTTATGGTTTTATTTCAAATTATCGTAAATTAATTTTAATTAAAAAAAAAAAAAATTGATGATGAAATCTTTAATTGGAATAATTTTTTTTTATATTCTTAAATACGTTCCTTCGTATTGAAATTTAAAATTAATCCAATTTCTATAATGGCAGCAGATTAACAGTGGTAAAGTCCAATGCGATTGAACTTGGCGTAAATATTCGTGAATAGGTAATTGTTGTTAGTTAGGCATGTGGAAACGAACTAAATTTTAAGTAGTTTGCTTTCACAATCCAAATGTGCATTGTGTTAGAGAATCCTTTCTTCATTAATAAATTTTCAAGCATCATTTAGATTTCAACTGTTAATCAACCATTGTCAATATTTAAATGGGTGGAACTGGCTTAAATAATGAATTCATTTACATACATTGGTTTTATATAATTAACTTTATAGTGTTTATATAAGTGGTGCTAATTGGCCCAAAATTTAAGGTTAAGGATGAATGACATCATGGTACAAGTAGACTTTCATTTCGAGCCCAAACAACGGAAGAATTCAGCACCAACTATGTAAGAACCAGACTTCTACAATTTATGCCCAATTCTGACCGAACAATCATGACAACCTTGACTTAAGCTAAAACGGATACGATTATAGCTTGTCAATTTGCGATGATTTCACATACTCATTGAATTACCTTAAAACGGTTATAAAGATAGTTATATACATATAACCATATAAATTTTTTGAGAGTTACGCGTGAAATAATCAAACGGCATTCCCGAAATGATAAAATATCTGTTTTTGGTGCTTTCCAGAAGCATATAGGGAATCAATAATGATCTTATTTTTAATATCGTCAAAACCATTCCTCGAAATTAGTTCAGGTACGTCCATATCCATTAAGCGCAGTGCTCTAGTCCTGTGAACAGCCCGCATAAGATTTGTTGAAACGCCCCTCTCTCCGTCAACCTCAGTTTAAAAAAAACAACGAACGAGTTCACCCTCAACTCGCAAAAGATTTATGTGAAAACTTTTTTGTATAAATATCAATTGAATCATTTGAAGCCACTGCGTTAAGGCTCAGAAACCCCTCCATAAAGACGGATGTTGTTCGCTCAGTATTTAAACTAAGGTACATTTTTGGTTATAAAAGCCAGTAAGTAATAATTCTATTTTGAATTTGGAGGACGAACCTTACTGACATTAATTGAGCATGAGCAAAGTACAGGTTTGTTAAGTTAATCAAATAAACCTCCATAGTAGTAAATGGTCACGGCAAACTCATTGAACAAAGCAAAATCAGGTTACACGTACGTTAAATGATCGTTACAGTACTCGTTCAAAATTCTCAAATAAACATCGAACTCGTACTGTAACAACTTATTAATCGCCCTTGTGACGTAAATAACTATTATATTACAGTAACATAATTTGTGGTCCTTTGACTCGTACGTAATTTTCATTTTCAAAAACACTTGCTGCTGCGGCCATATATAGCAGATATTTTCACAACAAAATAAATTAAAGTAGGCGGTTTTTTTAGATTTTTTTTTGTATTCGGCTCACGATGTTTTTGAAATGCCGGATGATGTTGTATTTTGCGTGTGTATGCGTAGATTTTCCGTTGATTTTACGTTTTATTTATTTTTTGTTCTTGTCGATAGTCACACATGCATGCAATATTTTTTGTTCGGCTTTTTTGTTTCCGTAACATGATTTCTATACAATTTTTTACTTACTCCTGCAGCTAAAGATGTTTTCACATCAATAATAGTGTTTTACTGTAGGTGATGGGGTTTAGCTAATTTCGTATTGCTAATCAGTATAGGGATTCCGTGCAAATTTAGTATGAACAATTTATACCAAAATAAGAAAATTATAGTGTGCTTTTGAAAACCCTTTATATGCGAATTGCTTATTTTTAATTGATATTTCATGGAAATTATCTAAAGCAATCGTTGAAGGGGTGAAACAAATGAGAAAAACTTTAGTTTAGTTAATTTTACTAAACTGAACGGAATTCCAATACTGACCTAATTAAAATTTCTAATCGCATGTAATCATTTGTAAATAATTATGGGTAAGAAATATGCAAAATATACATCAACAAATTTAAAGGAATTTATTTATTTATATAAAAACTTCGTCCCGCCCCAAATTACTTCGTTTCGAGCAAATATACTTTTGTCCTTCACGAAAATTGATTTTGATGATAGAAAAAATCAAACAACTCAACTCTATTCTCAATAGATGATTGAGTTGAGTGCGGACATTCCATTCCATTTTCATCGAATTCAACACTAATGTATTGAAAAGTGAATGAAATGTCGATTCAAACTCAGGCGTCTTTCGAAAATTGAGTTGTGGTTTGGATTTTTTCTCTCATTGTGGAAATGAATTGGAGTCAGTTGGAATTCAAAAGAATTCAATGTATTTTATTCGAGTGGAATTAAATCGAATATAGACGCAAATCAATACAATGCATTGTGGTAAACAATATTTCTAGTTCTGTTCTCCGGCGCATAAATGAACAACGATGATGGTTTGCCAACTCTCGAACACGCAACGTATAACTAACCATGAGAAAAACATGGAAATTCTAGATTTATTCCGCACACTTCCAACGATTGACCTTGCGATTTGTTAATCGTCATAGCAAACGCCAAACGAACTGGGATGAATGCGCTTGAAGTCGAACGGTGTGTCAGTTGGAATCATAGGAATTCTCGGAATTAGAACATCTTCTCCTTTAAATTTGCCCTTCATGATCGTCGCTTGAATCACATTATTCATCAGTTTCTTCACACTCAATCTCGTTCCGTTACACAATTTCGGATGGTTCAGATTGCGCAGCATGATTATTACAGATCCAACCTTGAGCATAAAGTTATGCGGTGGTATTCCTGGCAAATCAAGCGCATTTAAAAACTCAGTCGGATAATTGGTTGCCTCGTCTTGATTGGTCACACAGTTAACGGATTTGTAACAATGGGTTTCCCCAGCAATTTGGTTTTGAATCAAGTAATTCAGACTGTCTACATCCTTGTTCTTTGCTGCCAAAATTGCTCGTTCGTTGAGCCAATCGTGGTTCACATAATTTTGGTGGATGTCCAGTAACACTTTCGTGATAAGCTCTTCCTTCGACGTCGTAAACATGCAAAAATTGGAGGGAAATGAAATCAATCCGGTCGAAACATCAACAGGAATTTGACCGTTGCCAAGCGCCAACAGTTGTTTAGAAAAATCAGTAGTTGATGAGTTGTTCTGTAACGCGATTCTCATGTTCGTGGTCAACTGCAACTTCTTCACATAGCGCCACAAACTCGACGATTTTAGACTAGCGTTGATTTCATCTGCAGCTGTCGATCTCGGAATGACAGGTAACGTTTGACGAAAATCGCCGGCCAACAGAATCATCCCGCCACCAAAACGTCTTGTGTCACTTCGTAAATCCTTCATCGTTCGATTGAACGCTTCCAATGATCGTTTGTGTGCCATTGTGCACTCGTCCCAAATGATGATTTTGCATTCTTGCAATACCTTGGCCATCGCCGAGTTCTTGGCAATTGAGCACACTGGCTTGTCATTCGTGTGGATATTCATCGGCAACTTCAATGCATAATGTGCTGTTCGGCCGCCATCCAGCAATGTAGCTGCAATTCCCGATGATGCAACAGCTAACGCTATTGGAAATCTCGAGCGAATTGTGGCCAAAAGCAATGAAATCAGGAATGTTTTGCCTGTTCCACCGGGAGCATCGAGGAAGAATATTCCGCCGTTTCCTTCGTCAACTGCCGTCATCAATGCGTCGTACACGTTATTTTGCTGTGCATTCAAAAGCGGGACATTCGTTCGTACTATTTGGCTCATTAAATCTCGATCGTACACTTGCTCTCGTTGCAATTCATGATTAAATGCATCGTGCATCGGACGAATTGGTGCTGGCATGCTCAATTTCGATAAATGGCTGCCACACATAAGCACGCACATGCCTTCGATCATGATCAAAGCTTCGTTGCGTATCTCGTCGTTCATTTCAAGATCATAATTCGATCTTGCAGTGCGAATTTGATGCAAAATATCGTCAGCCATTTAGTCCTTGAATTTGTTCCACAATTCCAATGCGTTCGATGGATGACATGTCGCTATGATGATCGCGAACAATGTACGAATTTGATTTGTCGGCGCAGAAACAGTGGCGTCGGCGAGTGATGAATCCCAGTGTGAGTCGTTTTCCAGCAAATTTGGACGTTGGCAAGCCTCTCGATAAGTGGCGCACAACACTTCATCTATAGTACGAAGCGAATCGAACGAAGTAGGACCACGAACATGGAACAAAAGCAAACGAAGATAGAAACATTCGTCTTGTCGTGGATGAACGGTATATACACGGCCAAGCGCATCAGTCGAATACACACCGACGTATCCTGAAACAGGTTGACCTTTTTTTCGTCGTTGAAACTTCTTCGTCGACTGATTCCAAGTATAATAGCGTGGCATTTCCCAGTAAAGCAATGTTCGTGCGAACGGATCGCTTTGGCAAATTTCGAAAAAATTCGTAAGTATTGTAGCTGGTGGCTGCTCTGCTCGTTGTGCTGCATTAGCTTCCGTGAAATATCCACGTTGTCCATTCTCCAAGTGCACCCACAAATGTTGAACAGTGGGATGACGTTCGTGTATTGCAAATGAGAAAATACGCCAAATCGCTTCATTGCAATTGACATAACGGCCCAATTGGAATCTTGACACTTCGTCATTTGCACCCGGAGCACCAATACCGAACACTGCCAGGTTGCTACCTTTGTTCACGTAATTGCAGATATATTTAATGGACTTAATGGAGTTACAGTACTCAACATTGCAGTGTGTTGCGAATGTTTTCGATAGAAGCTTGCAATACGGAACGATCCAGCGAATATCGACCACTACATCTTTTCCTTTCACCATCATCGTGACTGTTCTGCCACCATTTTCTTGTGAACGACGCCTATATAATGGATAACCGTCGTTTCCACTAATTGTGTATGCCAGCAACGGTCGCGGATATTGTTTTGTGCATTTCCCAGCGGCCATACACGGTGAATCTGGATTGTAACCTCCGCACGGACCGTGAATCATGTTTGTTGCGACTACCGCGAACAATTCCGGGTCGACTTCTGGATCTGGTACTTCGGCGTTGATAATTGAATCGATTTGATCTGGTCTGATTTTCTCAATTAACCACAGCAGAATGTGTGCATGTGGTAGTCCACGCTTTTGCCACTCTACTGAGTACATCCAACAACGTGGCTGTCTGAAAACCATCTGCTTAACGATGAAGTCCATTAGCGTGACGATCGCTGGTAGTTTGCCCTGGCAGTAGATTACAGGTAATTTCAGGAAATTTCGGATTGCAAGTGAATGTGATGAACAAATCTGGCCGGCCGTAATGCCGCACATACGTCATAGCATCCTGCGCATATTCATGCATATGCCGTGGGCTGCCAACATATGTCGCTGGGAGAATAGTCAATTGACCGACGTTACTTGCATCTCCATCCGAAACGATGGCATCGCCCAGATGAATGTACCGCTCGGAACGTAGTTTAGATTGATTGAAGCGGATGAAATTTAAACGTTCCATTTCGATCTTAACATACATATCGACGCAATACTGTTGAAACAATCGACGATATCTCAAAAGATGATTGTCCACGCCTTGTCGCATCATCAACCGATAGGTATAAAAATGCATGGAACTGACCTTCTTATTCGTTTCTTCACCTGCAAAATGAATATCTTATATGTATAGCAATGCAAGTACAATCAACAGCTCAATAACTAACCGGTCAGCGGATTGACCATCTTGAAGTCGATCATTGAAGTCTCGTTTTGGCGCATTGAAAAGCGCAAGACTATAACCGAAATTCGGAATTTCCAACGAAATAAATTTGAAGGAAGTTGGGTTCTTCATTCGCTGGTGGCAGCAACGCGCCGCTCCGATGATAAATTTGACCTTGAATCTTTAAAATAAAGGGCAATTTTGAATATGATGAGTACAATCGTTCAACATGTCGATTAACATCGATTAACACGTGGTGACCTCATTACCTTATAGGTGGGATTATAGCCGGGTTGACGGACAACAGCATCGGTACCAAATGACGTCATGTTAACGCATTGATTGTACTGTTGTGTGTGTTTCAGAAAATTTCTGGATAGCGTTGTATCTCCATAGAGATAAGTACGCAATGGCGCCAGTGGCGAAGTCAAAACCGGCAATTTAACTTTGCCATCAGCACAACATATCCCTGGCGTTTCTGCTTGGAACTTCAGTGCTTGGCAATGTCGGCACATAGCAGACAATGCGCCAATATCAACGCAGCGAAGGTCTTTGTAGGCGATTGTAGAAACATAATTGAAAGCAGAGTCCTTCAAGTCGACGTTCACCGCACTTCTTCGTCGAGTTACGTTTCGTCGAACCTAAGCTGGTGTCCGTGCAGCGCGAACTTCTCCTATATGAGCACGTCTGTGTTCATTTAATTCTACGTGTTGCTCTAGCGTTTCATTTTCACGGACACCGTGCATTCTCTGCGAATTACGGGTTTTTCGTCCTATTGTCGATCGTCTGACAGCCGGCATTTTATTCTAAAATCAATTCCTAAAAAGTACAATGATTCATTTGACTAATTTACTTTGAAGTCATTTATCCACAAAAATGAAATTACTGATCGAATCAATTTCAATCCCGCAATCCAATTTGATGGTGTCATGCACCAATAAATTTCTGTCGAATTGTCGAAATTGACAATGAAAAAGACAAATTGCACAACGCCTAGTTGATTTACATTCAATCTTTTCGTTCTTTTCCAAAAGATAAAGTATGTATGCGATTTTAGTATGATTTGATTGTATTAAAATAAGAAGGATTACTCAAAAAGTTTTCTCTTCTAAAAGACAATCTGGTTTGGATACGCGCCAAATCCCGTACAAAAACATAATTTTTCAATTTTCCGAATTTTCCGACTTTTCCAAAGGATTTTCCAAAAATGTTCTTTTGTAAGAATCATCTCCTGGCAATTTCAAACACAATAAAAAAGATTAAGCCTAATCCGACATCAAAACATACAAAAAATTCATAATTTCATTGCAAAAAAAAAAATTGAATTTTCTACGGGTTTTTTCGGAAGTTTCCGAGTGTTCCACTTCGTTTTCCCAATTTTTCTCTTCCAAAAGGCAATCTGGTTTGGTTGCGCGCCAAATCTCGTACAAAAACATAATTTTTTGATTTGCCAAATTTTCCGACTTTTCCAAAGGATTTACCAAAAATTTTCTTTTGTAAGAACCATCTCCTGGCAATTTCAAATACAATTAAAAAAAATTAAGCCTAATCGGTCATCAAAACATACAAAATATTAAAAATTTCATTGAAAAAAAAAATTCAATTTTCTTCAGGTTTTTCCGGAAGTTTCCGAGTTTTCCACTCAGATTTTCCAATTTTTCGCTTCTACATAACATCTGGTTTTTACCATCTGGTTGGCTTTTTATTATAATAACTGGATAAATTCTAGCATAGTAAGTAACACCACAACACACTAATCCATACGTAAACTTCGTCTCCACAAGGGAAAAATAAATAGTTATTAAAACGGCTACGGGATACACTTGTCGTAATATATACATTTTCCTAATCACTGATGCTAAATAAATGTGAAGAGAATCGATATGGGTTTTCCAATACATCGAATTGTCAATGGTTATTCGTTTCAAGCAGCTTGAACCGAATTCACATCATGATAAATAATGATCGGATCTACAACAGTAGTATCATTAATCTTGAAAAACATACCCTTGGTTTTAGTGCTCAAAAACATAGCATGAACAAGACACCACTCCTTTAGAAGGCATACATCTGATTTCATATGTTGAATGTTTGTGCTACGAATAGCGTGCTTATAGAGAAACACTACGTCGTTAGCAAAGGCAATCAACTCATAATTAAAGTCAATATAAAAAATAAAATTTAAGTAAATAAAAAAAAAAAACAAAGGACCTAGTAGAGAACCTGGCGGAACGCCATCGTTAATGGTTATACCTTGGATCCAAGCATCATTCAGGCCTTTCAGATAAATATCCACACTGCAGAAACCACTGCAAAATACCACCACGGAAACCAGCATGGGAAAGTTTTTTTTAGTAAGACATTATGGTTTACCATATCGAATAATTTTGTTAAATCTACAAAAACAGAGCCAACCGATTCTCTCTGACCCAGACCTTTATATAAAAAATTTGTAAATTCTAATAAAGCGTTTTCAGTACTTCTAAATTTCCTAAAACCGAATTGGCTACTATGTAAACAATTGGTGCTCATTCAAAATTTAGTAACTCTTAAATGGACTAGCTGTTCGATAATTTTACCAAATACAGAGAGCAATGAAATTGGTCTGTAATTAACAATATTTTTTTTATCGCCTTTTTTGAAAATTAGAATAACAACTACTTAAAATACCTGGTTTGAGCTGTGATATGATGTTTAAAATTTCAAACGAATCAGACTTTAATTCCGAATTATTATAAATAATATCAATTGAGCAGCATCAGGTTTAATAGTTACCGAGTTAACGAAATGATTGTTAAATAATGTGGCTATTCCAAGTTATCATCAATCATTATTTCCGCAATCGTATCTTTCTTTCTTCATTGAATGCTTTCCAGCTATCTTTAATATTACCTGTTGAGGAGCTAAATTTATTTTTATAGAATTTGGCTTTGGCAAAATAAATATCATATTTAAGAGCCTTGATTAAAACTTTAAGCCGCATTTTCAAAGTATAGAGTTACTAGAATTTTTCGATAACTTTTTACTTAAGTAATTAGTCAATTTAATTTGTTTTAGCAGAGCAGAAGAAATCCTAGGCTTAATGATACTAGTAGCATTGATGCATGAAACAGTATTATTCAACAACTCCCCAGATCTATAATCAGAAATTTTATAATTTTCCAGTTCAAACTCCTCGATCCAGACTTCCGACAGAACAATGGTTTGAGGCAACTTGTCAAGCGCAGCAGTGTTTGCTATCAATAAATTAAAATTTTTTCTGTAGCTTCTAATATTTTGGTGGATTACAAAACAGTTTAGCTTATTCTTAATATAACTGATAGGAGATTGAAAACCTATGTTGCCATTTGTTGAATGTATTGACGTAACCCTAAAAAAGGATAACTCTTAGTTTGGTTTTGGAATTCCTTCACAAGAACTCCAACTGGCTAAAGCTAAATTTAGAATTTACGGAAAGACGGAACACCTAACCAAACAAATCAAATTAATTTAAGTGATTTAATTAAGAATAGACTTAGAAATAGAATTTAATTAAGTTAATTATTTAAGTGATTGATTACTTGAAAATATAACTCTTTCATTTGGAGAAAGCTAGTCTTAAAATATCCGGATTGGTCCCTATCCGATTTAATGGACCCACCCACCATCTTCCTTTTTGCTTTTAAATTCTATAATATTGTTTATACAAAACGTATAAATCAAAGAGAATTTCTAAAGATTTTAGATTCTCGTAGTCTTCCATTTTATTTTTTTATTTGTTTTTCAAATGTCAGTTTAAACAGACGGAACGGGACGACGCAAAACGAATGAAACTGGCGAGAACAGTACAGTGGAAGCCTACAATGCGGGTTCGCGTAATACATCAGCACCAAATCTTAGTACTCCTGAATAAAGGAATAATGATAAATTGCTATGTTTTAAAAACGAAAATGAAAGACTTTGTCTTCGATTGAAAGATATTCAACAGACATTAAAAATACATGAAGCTGAACAGTCAGAATTCGAAAACGAGCCGTGATTTTCAAGTCAAACGGTTGTGTTTTTTTTTTAATTTTCCTTTAGAATTTTTTTTTTTTATAAATGTGTTTTACATGAAATGTGTCATCCCGGTTTGCTTCGTGCACGGATGTTCGGAGGATTAAGGAGAAGCTAAATTACACAAAAAGAACGCCATTTATACGAGATGGTAGATAGGGAAGTATTGAAGACATGTCAGGACAGGTAATGGCGTTTATTGTTTATGTAAATTCGACTAACATGATCTTCAGAATTCAGGTAAACGTATGTATAAAAATACATATTTAAATTTAATTGTACATGTATGGCTTAATTTGTGTTACAGGAAGCAATTATTAAGAAGGGAGCAATTCAATGAATGGAAATGAAATATCAATTTTTAATTGAATATCAAATTTTAGCCAGAGAAGAAATTCTGAACTTATACAGTAGAATTTAGACTCAATATACTTTATATATTTAGTCGTTTTATTAGCACTATTTTTGAAGCTAAATTCTGACTCTGAACCGCTTAGCAGGTGAATAACACTTTCCAAATTATTTGTTTCTTCAAGTTCTTAATTTTTAACAATGTCACGTTATAAGCGCTTTAAGGAATTGGTAATTTTTATAACTGTGAAACAGTAAATTTGCTTTCTAATAAATGTGGAATCAACCTTTTCATTTTGTCAGGAATAATAAACAGTTATCCTTCTTCCGATTGTCGGGAATGAACCGCCGTAAAACCAATATATGTCAACGTAGATACGTGAATCGTGTTGCCTTAAAATGATGCCTTTATGTCGGAAAAATCAACTAACTGACCTAAATTTGAGCATTTCAAGCCTGCAGAAATACCCAAAGATGAGCAAATGAGTTCGGTTTATTGCATTATACGAAGAAAGGTTAAGTATCATCGAATTTTTGGAACTCAAGAAATATTGGCCAAGAAAAGAAATCTAATATAATTACTTAAAAGTTTCTTATTTCAAAGCGCACTATAATATACATACATATATACATACTAAACCGTGGATGTGCTGGCCAATTTATTAGAACAGTCTTCATGATGATATGATGAAAATAAAATGATTATTACGAAGTCAATAGCTCATAAAAAAAACAAAACATTTATAGTCTCAACTTTTCTTTAGGCCCAAAAATAGGTGTTCCGTCCTTTTCTATAGGAAACCTTCTTTTCTAAAGACCTTTTGAGGCTTGCGGGTAATGCAATAATACGGTGATGTTAATGTTGTTGTTGTGGGAACATGCGGATTATTAAATAATTTACTATCCACACGGGAACCTTTTTTTAAGTCATAATAAAATAGGTCACGAGATCTTTTCTTTAGGTCAATAGCCTTCATTTTAGGCCCTATCAAATTGGCCTTGACTCCTGCTTCTTAGGAGCAGACTTAATTTATGGCTTGGTCTAAAAAGAAAGTTCCGAGACTTATTTTCGTACCAACTTTGAAATATACTTATAAAATAGGCTACGAGACGTTTATTTAAGCCATTTAAGCTCCATATTAGGGAAAAAATATACATTTTGTGTCCAATAACAGAAGAAATTCTTTAGCTAGGGTTTTAAAAATATTTAAAATTATATTCTATATTTTTAAAAGCGAGTTGTTTAATCAGATACTGTCTGTAAGAGAATATAAAAATTGAATAGTAAAGAAAGATTTTTATACCAAAAGAATTTTACGAAGAAATGTTGTTGTTCTGAAAACATATAGTCATTATGCCTAGAGAATTAGAATTAGTGTTATAGGGCCATGTGGGCGTAAGGCCCATCCGAACACAATCCATCCAGTCAATATTCAGGCTCTTAATGAACCTAATAATACTGCCGGCCGGTACGTAATACATACTATCTGGGATCATTGCTCTCCCTCCTAGATGTTTACTGTAGAAAGTACTTCTACAATGATGTGATTATGCCTAAATCTCTTACTAAAATAATGACAAATTATAAAATACTCAAAATCGTTAAGAAAAGTATCAGGATACAAGGATAATAGGTACAAATTGTTAGTTCAAAAATATTTCAATAGAGTTCCATTTATCGATTACAGAATAAACAAATTCGCATCCATAAATAGACAAGCACAAAAACAAATCATTTTATATACATAAGAATATCATCTTTATGTAAATTTATCCAGCATTTCAGAATAATGAACTCAGACAATCACCAAATTGTTTTTCATTAAATTTGACCCAAATAGAAGATATTGTATCCTTCATTTGGATATATACTATAAACTCATCATACTATACGATATTTTACTCAAAAATAATAAAAGTAGAAAAACCACAAACCAAACGAATATTTTTCATCTTCATCATATACATCTTGCACCGCTCCACCGACCGCGTACCATTCGGTTTAAGTTGGTTGTTATTATTTTTCTCAAATTTTCATTTCATCAACAATATCATTTGTCTTAATAAGAAAAATAAATTCCACTTGTGGAACTGTTTTTTATGTTTTTACTTCTGTAACTTCTTGTATATACGTCTCGGTTTTCTTCTCGCTGTATTGTGTGTGAATTTGCATGTATGTATATGTGGTATAGATGTACGAGCACGAGTGTAATGTTTGTCTTAGCATAAACATGCCAGACATTTTGAAATGGATGAAATCTAGAGAAAAATGACAATGGAAATGATATGCAGAAGAATTTTTTTTTATTTTTGGATAAATAATTGTTGATATATTTTCTACAACTTCTTCTTCTTCTTCTTCATCATCTTAGTTTTTTCTTTTTGGATTTTTTATGGAGAAAAATTGCATTTTTATTTTAATATCGGAATGAATAATAATGGTACTTTGTACACAGTTTTATGTTATGCTTGTTCAGCAGACTCATATATGCGATTTATAAGCAAATGTCTTCAATTCAATTTTATATTTTCTTATAATGAGGATTGGGAAAATTATCTTTCATTTGTTTGTCTTTTTTGATGGATTGATATACTCATAGTATACTATATATTAATTGGCTCCTTATAGGTTTCATAATAGTAATTTCTGCAACGGTAATTTCATCTAATTGGGCTCCACTTATTAAATTATAATAATATATTGAAAATCTGCCCAATGATGACAAACTCATTTAATTAACTGCTCTAATATATTACTATCGGTGGCATTTCTTACTGCATGTTTTTGATATTTATTATTATTATTAAATTATGGTATATAAAATTTATTCAGCTAAAAATATTTTATTTATACACATTCATTAAAAATTTGTTAAAATATAATTTTTTTAAAAATACCAATATTTCGAGCTGCTCTGCTCAACAAAAATAAAATTGTTGAGTAAGGTCACTTACACAATTAATTAGCAAATTAAAAATAACTTAAAATATAATAAATACAAAATTCTTAATCATAATTGTGTAAATTGAATTGTGGCCATATTTTAATAACTAATAATAAAAATTAAGCACTTGCTAGAGGCAAATTTAAAACTTATTTATGTGACCTGAATGGTTGTCACTATTAAAATGCTATGACATAGTATTTTTCGAATTGAGCGCGTAATTATAATATATTGTCCGATATTACGAGTTCACACGAAATGCATGTTTATTTTACAAACCAAATACAAACACCGGTCACAAAAGTCTACATACACCTCTGAAATTTGCAAAAATCGTAAGAAATGAAATGAATTAAATATTGTCATATTAATTAAATAATATCTTTAAACAAAAAACTGATAATTGGATAAAAAAATTAAATTAATACAACAGTTTTAAAAAAATGAAAAAATCTCTTGAAATGTATATCACAAAAGTCTACATACCGTAAATAAAACCGAAAGAATCATATGTAGAAATACTTAAGAACTAAAATTAATATTCCGTTGGGCCACCGTTAGACACAAAAACAGCTATTAGCCGCCTGTGCATCGATAACACCATAGGTTTTGAGTAATCACCTGTATTTTCGATTTGGTAAATCAGAAAAATAACAGAGGCCAATGATAATATATCTAGATCTACCATTAAAGTAGAAATATTATCCCCTCCCCCTTTTCTTTAGCCCAGAGTTCGATACCAATGTAAAAACTCTTAAAAGTTAGAAATCTCTTTAAGTTCTTGTGTTGGTAATTCGGTTTCGTACTGAAAAAGTAAGGTCTACTATTCAGGTAGCTACGACCGAACTACAAAAATTCAACTCTCGCTTTATACATTATATATAAAACCAGAGTGTATCGACTTAGCGAATTATATTCAACTAAATCAAAATCAAGAACCCAACCTGAAGAAGGAGATTTTTGATTTTTAAGAGTTGATATATTGGTATCGAACTCTGGGTTAAAGAAAAGAGGGAGGGGATAATATTTCTACTTTGATGGTCGATATATTATGAGTGATTGGCCTCTGTTATTTTTCTGATTTACCAAATCGAAAATACAGCGAATGTCGTTTACAATTAATATATTGTCTATAAAAGTCGAAACAATTTTCATAACATTTATTTCATAAACTTTAATTTGAAAATAAATAATTATAAACTATATTCTCGAATTTTACTATAAACAATACTTACTCTTATAATTTTGATGAAAATCGCTTGGTGAAAGTGTATTATCTAAATTAAGTGAAAAGTGAATTAAATCTGTTACAGCATATGTAGTGTTTAAAATCATAGTAAAATTTTACTCCTATTTTGAATGGTTTTCTTATTCCCAAGAAGAGTATCCAACATTTGAAAAACTCTTGTTTACAAGGTATAACTCCAGATAGCTCCAAGCGCCATTCATCTAATGCAAGTAAAAACAAATTGCAGCATTTAAGGGCAATGCATACTGCATCAGCAGTAACCTGTGCATTTTGTGGCAAGGACCACAAGTTATTCCATTGTGCCAATTTTCCAGGTTTAGAAATACTTCAACGGAGAGAATATGTCAGGAAGCATTCCAGTTGCTACAATTGCTTAAGTGACACATACCTGGTCTACCAATGCAAATCAAAAAGAAAATGCAAGTTATGTAGCAAGAAGCAGCATGAAATTCTACACTTAGAAGTCTCCGAAGGTACCTCTATACCTAGCTACTAATTGCGGCCATGCCAATTCCGTTAGTAACGTCATTCTTTCAACTGCATTAGTAGAATTAGAGAGTCACAATGGTGACTGGCAACGTTGTCGAGCACTACTTGACTCCGGGTCGCAAACATCCTTTGTAACAGAGGAGTATTTCCAGCGACTTGAACTGAAAAAGGAAAACGGGAGAATTTGTAAGCATCAAATCAGGATTTAAGAATGACGCTTATACAAAGCAATCACGAAAGTACTGATAGTCCGAAAGATATCATCGTATCAACCGTCATTTAAGGGACCAAGGAATTTGAAAGGTTTGAGCAATTTTAAGCTGGCAGATTCAAATTTTAACAAGGAAGGTAAATTGGATATACTGATTGGCAGTGATTTATTCTTCGAACTAATTTGTAAAGGCGAAGGGTATATTCCACAGTCGAAACTAATTGTTTACAATACTAGATTAGGTTGGGTAATAGCGGAGACGCCAATTCGGACCGAGGTTGGCAATCAGGTCGCTCCAGTCAATCTCCATTTGAATATCGATTCAACACTGCGGAAATTTTGGGAGGTTAAGGAGATCAGCGTTTCCATTTCTTACACCGAAGAGGAAAATTTCTGTCTTGAACACTATACAATAAAACCATGGCAAGATCAAAAGACGGAAAATATATTGTAAGTCCACCGTTCAGGGAAGGTGTATCAAGCTTGGGAAATTCAAAAGCGATGGCGGTAAAACGAATGTATCACTTAGAAAGAAGATTCGTTTAAAAAGCAATATGTTTTGTTTATGGATGAGTATTAAAGCTGGGACATATGGAAATATTACGGGATAGTGGAATAGATTTATAATACTATTTGCCGCATCATGGTGTGATCAAGGAGAGTAGTTCAACAACGAAGTTATGCGTTGTGTTTGATGGGTCGGCCAAGACTACCAAAGACAATTCCCTGAACGAACAACTAGCGATGGGACCAGTAGTACAGTCAAGTTTAGTAGAATTACTGCTCAGATTTATGATCCACAAAATCGTTTCCACCGCCGATATTGAAAAAACGTTTCGGCAAGTTTGGGTGAATGAAGTGACCAAATACAAGAAAATCGTTTGGAGAAAAGAACCCCATGAAGATCGACAAGTCAAGGACCGTTAAATATGGCACAATGTCCGCTCCACTACTACCAACCCAGACTTTAAACTAACTTGCTTTGGATCACAAAACAAAATATCCAGAAGCTTCGAAAGTGATACAACGCGACATCTACGTTGACGATCTCATATCGAGGACGGACAAACTAAAGAGGGCGAAATTGGTTGTCCAGGAGTTTATAAGTTTTATGAAAGAAGGAGGATTTAATCTTCGATAATGGTGATCAAAAAGTGCGGAACTTACGCAGACTATTCCAGAAATACACCAGGATGCCACAAATTTGGATTTCAAAGATACAACTAACGCTATTTATATACTTGGGGTAATATATTCTCCAAGGGACGATAATTTTCAATTTAAAGTAAAATTAGTATCATAGAATATGACCTAACGAAGCGCTACATGTTGTCCGAAGCATCGAAAATATTTAATCCGTTCGGATGGCTGTCCCCAACAATAATCAAAATAAAAATTTTATTCCAGAAATTATGGTTATTAGGTTTCGACTGGGATGATCTTTTACCAGAACCAATTTGCCAAAGCTAATGGCAGAAATTATGTAATAAAACTGAGGGAGAAGAAATAAAATTACATGGATTTGCAGATGCTTCAGAATTGGCATACGCTGCAGTAAGTTATAGTAAAGTGAAAACGATTAACGGCTACAAAACAAATCTTTTAACCGCAAAAAAAAAAGTGGCACCGATTAAGGCTATTAGCATTCCACGCCTCGAGCTCTGTGCTGCAGCCTTGTTAACAAAATTAGTGGTATCAATTTTGCAAGAATTCCAAAATAAAGTAATCAGTTCCAAAATATGGACAGACTCCATGATTGTGCTTAACTGGATATCATATTGTCCGATAAGTGGAAACGTATGTCGCAAATAGCGTCTCATTTATTTTGCAACACACCAACCGCAATCAATGGAGCCACTTTTCGTCAACCGACAACCCAGCCGAATGTGCTTCGCGAGGATTGTTTCCAGATGAGTTGGTCGGACATCACCTATGGTAGTCCAAGCTGGCTAAGACAAGAGGAAGTTGAATGGTCAAGTCAGTTGAAGCTCGTTCCAGAGTTTCCAGAAGTCGCACTAAAAGAGCAAAAAATTAATTCGTTGGTACTGTACTGATGAACGCAGACATTAACAACGATTGGCTTGGCAGACTCATTGAACGGTGTTCAAAGTATTCAAAAATCGTGTTTATTGTTGCCCGAATTTTAATGCTATATCGAAAGAAATCGTCGTCCGGTACTGCTGAGGGGCCAATTGTTCAAGCTAAAGTTGACGCATTTAACTTCGTATGAGATGGCTCCAGAAAAAATGTTTTGCATCTGAATCAAAGCGCTCACCAATCTTAACCCAATTAGCATAAAGTCGAACCTAATATCTCTTTTTCCCTTGATAGATGAAATGGGTTTATTACGAATTGGAGGTAGATTATCTAACGCGAAGGTTCCATGTGACATGATGCATCCACTTATACTCCCAGCAAGGCGTCATGTGACAACGTTAATTATTAGAGTTGAGCATCTGAAACAGCTACTTGCAGGTCTATCCATTTCGATGTCTACATTGAAACAAAAATTCCGCATAAAGAGATGTAAATATGAGGTTTGCGCAGTTGTTGGAAGATGTGTCAAATGTGTAAGACTGAAAGCAAAGGTACAACAATAGCTTATGGGTCAGTTACCGTCACACAGAGTATCATTATCAACGACCATTTTATTCCATTGGAGTGGATTATGCAGGGCCACTGTTAATCAAGGCATTCAGACTGCGAGGTGCTATTTGGCACTTATTGTATATATGTCAACTAAAGCTATACATTTAGATCCGGTTTGTGACATGACAACTGAGGTATTTCTAGCACCTTTACGGCGATTCACACTATAGCGATTGATTGATGATGGTATTAAAGGACGAACAATTCATTCGATACACCACAATTAATAACATACAATGGCATTTTATTCCACCAGCTGCTCCAAATTTTCGAGGTTTATGGGAGGCAGCAATAAAATCCATAAAATATTATTTGAAACGAGTGATAGGAGAGACGCGGCTACTGACTGAAATTGTGGCCATTCTAAATTCTCGTCCACTTTGTGAGATATCATCGGAGGATTTGGACCCTTTAATACCCGGTCATATTTTAATTGGCCATGTACTCAATCTGTTACCGGAACCGAACCTGTTGAACATAAAAGAAAATCGGATGTCTCGTTGGCAGCATATCCAGTGAATGGTCTAACATTTTTGGCAAAAGTGGCATAAACAATACCTCCTTTCACTGCAGAAGCGTCACAAATGCCAAGTTCCTACGCCGAATCCAACAATTGGAAATCTAGTAGTTATCATGAACAAGGATATTCCACCGATATAATGGCTAATGTGGCGGATTGTAAGTTTAAGTCCAGGTCAGGATGGTTTGGTACAAGTAATAAACATCAGAACACAATTAGGCGAACTAAAGCGGCCTATTACCAAAATTTGTATTTTACCGAGTGATTCTTCAGGATCAGAAGCTGAAAAGAGATTATAAAAATTATGTGTATTATTATTATTAAAGTAATATTCGGTAGGAATAATTAATAAAAGGAAACTTGAGCAAAATCGTTGAAGAATAAAGCGCTTCCAAGGCATCGATCTCTGGCTACAGAGTAAAAAAAATCACCAAATTCACCCAAAAACAAAATATAAAAGCTAATTAACTAAACTTTACACCAACAAAAATTAAATGAAAATATGGTAACCGGGCGATTCCACTAGCACAATTACACTAGACACAATTCCACTGGACGCAATTCCACTGGGATAATTCCACTTAACAGAATTCGACTGGGGAACAATTTAACTTGCGTTATAACTTGTATATTTACACGGACACGCAAACACATTTGTACTTTAAATATTTTATTGGTGCTATTGAAACTTAATTACGAAGATAATTATAACTATGGATTTTAAATTAATAAAAGCTGAAATGGGCAAAGTAGCTAATATATAATAAAAGGGGGGTATACCTTTCAAAAAACGGTGAAGCTAGCAATGGTAAAAAATATTTCCGTTGCTGCGGTTGTTACGATTCTTGGCATATTCCAGTAGCACAATTCCACTAGACACGATTTTTCATACAGCATACAATTCCACTAGCACAATTTCACTACTTTAATATTCGTAGTTCTTTCTTTAGATAACTTTTTAAGTTTAACTTGTTGTACAATTAAACGAATTCAACTTGGACTATTTAACTTGTTGATAATCAAACGCATTTGGGGTGGTAAATCGCGCACTGTACTATCAATAAAATATTACGATTATCTTCAGAATTGTTACAGAACCTTTCTAATAATTACTCAAAGGTCATGGTATGGTCAGAAGGTAATTTTCAGCCAGAGCTTTTAGAAAAAATTGACATAATAAATAACCAACATAATAATAACTTTAAAAATGGGATGTCGCATTATAAAAGAAATGCAAAATTGAAAACATCTGCTTATTTTATTAAGCCTATTCAAATTACAATTGGTACCCGCTGGGACCGTAAATATTGGAAATAAAATATAAAACTGCCAAGAAATGCTTAGTGCAGACGACCTATCAGTATATCTCTATAATAGTAATAGAAACATTACAAGTATTATTTAAAAAAAAACACATTTTGTACCGTCACATTTGTACACCCAAACAGCTTTCGAAATTTTACTGTGGATCTGTTTTCAAGCGGAACACATTTTATCAGGACCGTCTTATTATTCAGCTACTACTCTTTTATGATGATTTTGAATGTACTAACCCCTTGGTAAGTTGTAAAACCATCCATAAAATTGAGACTGTATACTTCACAGTTCTAAATCTACCCAAGGAATCGTTATCACATTTAGATAATATTCATTTAGTAGATTTATTTAATGTAAACGACCTTAAATTTAGTTTAAAACCAATGGTGAAAGATACATTAATTTTAGAAAGGAGTAGAATTATAACTGATTCAGTAATAATGTTAGGTACCTTAGCTAGTTTTACTCATGACGATTTCGGTGCAAATCAAATATTAGGGTTTTCCAGAGGTTTTAATGCACATTATTTCTGTCGATTTTGCGAAATGAATAAAACAAAAGTGCAATTAACATTTGAGGAAATCATTGATAAAAAGCGTTTATCCAAAAGAATAATAAACCATTCTTCTAATATTGTAGCACGCTTAAAAAGGGGAGTAAAATGGTTATCCATACTAAATGAAATATCAAATTATAACATTAAAGAAAACTGCACTGTTGACCCGATGCATGATTTATTAGATAGAATTGTACCTTTCATAATTCCAGTTCTCATTAATTATTTTTCTGAATCTAAAATATTACATTTCGAACAAATAAACGACATAATCCATTTATTTAATTATGGTTATTTTTATCGAAAAACACTTCCTACGTCAGCTTTTAATAAGAATTCCTTAGGCTTGTCGGCTTCGCAATGTTGGTATTTAATTTTTCATTTACCATTAATATTTGATGATCTACTCTCTAAATGTTGTTGTAAACATTTTTCATCTTAAGCTCATCCCTAAACATCACATTCTCATCATTACTTTGTCTAAAATAAACACCAAAAAAAAGTTGGCTGTAACATGGAATCGGTTGAACTAGGCCGACCAATTAAAATAGGAAAATTAAGTAATCCTCCCAATGATTTACTTCCATAAATTAAAGACGTTTTACGTTGCTTAGAATATAATGAAAACGAATTATTTTCTCTAAATCAGTTCTAAGGATAATGAGATTTTAAAATTTTACCAAATTAAATACATTGTAAAGATTAGAAATGCGTATTTATTTTTATGTAGAAGATATTTTATTAAATGGTTTGATAATTTTCATAAAGCCTTTGAAGTGGAAGAAGACATTATGTGCCAAAAATTACTTATAAAAAAAGATTTTAGACAGTAATAGTTATTCTTACGAACTTGTGGTTTCAAGAAGAACAAACAAGTCGTATATTTAAAAGAAATTCTGACCAAAAAAAAAAGTGTACATAATTTATTTTTAAGTTTTACTTTATAAATTAAATAAAGCATTTCTGAGATTCAAAATTGTTTGTTAATTTATTTGATACTCCTTAAACCCCTTAATTTTTAACACTTGTAAGTTATAATTATTTATTATGCTGTTTAGAAAACTATATAACAAAATTGTTTATACATTGATACAAAATACATTAATAAAAGGAATTTTGATATTTCTACTTTTTTGGTAGATATATTATAAATGATTGGTCTCTTAATTTTTTCTGATTAACAAGCCGAAATATGTTGTCCATGCCATTATTGTTAATACATTTTGGCTATAAAAAGCCGAAAGAATCTTAATGATTTTAATACAAACAAACTTCTCTTTCTATTATTTGTGTGGTTTATGCCAACACACAGAAATAAGGGGTTTCCTTAAGTTTTTGGATTTAGAGAATATAATTCGCTAAGTCAGTATTTTATTGCCTCATATTTAATGTATGAAGTTAGAAATGAATTTTTGTAGTTTGGATATCTGAAGAGAAGACGGTTAGAACTACGGATGGTAAATTTATTGTTATATGTTTAGTTTACTTTCCTCCGAATAGCACTAAATTTGAGCACTACGAAAAGTTTTGCAACAAGCTTTCTAACTTAATGTTAGAATCTCCGGATGGATATCAATTTTTAATATTAGGTGACTTTAACTTACCTAGTATAACTTGGAACAGTAATTGCGAGGTAACATATCCGGTATTTTCGCATGGTCGGTGTGCTACTCACTTACTCGAAACTATGATAATTAATGAACTAATACAGCATAATCATGTTAAGAATTCTCTTAACAGAGTTCTTGACCTTGTATTGTCTAACCTCGATGCTAAGGCAATTATTGTTGATCAGTGTTTGTATCCGCTAACTAAAATTGATCTTTACCATCCGCCACTCTTAATACGAGTTCAAAAATCTTTATTGGAATCATATGTTTTTAAATTATAATGTCGAACAAGCCATTGATAAATTTTATGAAATTTTATACGGTTTTATTAAACCCAGCAATCGTTCTGGTGCTCATTTAAAATTTCCAATTTGGTACTCAAATAAATTGATTAAATTAATTCGGCTAAAAGAAAAATTTCGAAAACGACATCGTAAATTTAAATTTTCTAATGATTATGTAATTTTTTCTAATTTGCGTAAGCGTGTTAAATATGAAATTCGCAGGTGTTCCTCAAGCTATTTGAAATATGTTGAATGTCATATTAAGCAGAACCCTAAGTTAATCTGGAACTATAGTCAGTCTCTTACTTCGAAATCTGTATACCCATCATGTATGAAACTAGGTGCAGTTGAAGCTACCGAGGCAAATGATATTTGAAATCTGTTTGCCGATCATTTTGAGTCCATTTATGTTGATGAGTTTTTTGTTGAATCATCAAATTTTCATATTAATTATCATTCTTCAGATTTAGTTTCCGAAGAAGATGTTTTAAAAGTAATATCTTCACTTGATATCAAAAAAGGTGCTGGTTCTGATAACTTGTCCAATTATTTCATTTTTAAATTGAAATCTCAGCTAAGCAAACCGTTAGCATTACTTTTTAATTTATCGTTGAAAATGGGCGTATTTCCATCGCGTTGGAAGAGGGCTTACTTGGTGCCAATATATAAGAAATCTGATGCTAGTAATGTAATAAATTATAGACCTATATCTATATTAAACAGTTTCAGCAAAATTTTTGAGAAAATTGTTTATTGTATCATCTTTGATGAAGTTAAGCATTTAATTAACCCTTTCCAACATGGTTTTTTTCCTGGTCGTTCTACTACTACTAATTTAATTGATATGTCTAATTTTATTTTTACTAACGTTGATAAGGGCGGACAAGTGGACTGTGTTTATACTGATTTTGAAAAAGCGTTTGACACAGTGTCCCACCGAATTTTAATTAGGAAATGTGCTGATATTGGTCTCTCCGGGCAAATTCTGAGCTGGTTACAATCATATCTTTTGGGACGTACACAACAGGTCAAATTCAATGGATTTTTGTCACGGACTATTGTTGCTAAGTCGGGAGTGCCTCAGGGTTCCACCCTTGGCCCCCTTTTATTTCTTATTTTTATCAACGATTTACCAACCGTTCTGTTTGCACGATACTTACTTTACGCTGATGATCTGAAATTTTTTACCAATGTTAATGATACCGCTGACTGTTCTAGACTTCAGTCTGATTTGCAAAATCTTTCATTGTGGTCGAAGGCTAATAAGCTAAAACTTAATATCAGTAAATGTGTTGTAATTTCATATACGCGGAAACTTAACTACATTAATTTTCCATACAACATTAATGATACTGTTTTAGTTAGGGTGTCCGAAATCACTGATCTGGGTGTAATATTTGATTCTAAACTCAAATTTGATCTCCATATAGTAGCCGTCTGTGCTAAAGCACATAGATTACTTGGGTTTATTTTCAGACGTGGTAAAGAGTTTCGTGATCCCAATGTTTTTATTACGTTATTTAAAAGCTTAGTGCGTAGTTGTTAGAATATTGTAGTTAAATTTGGAGCCCTTACTACGAATCTTATAAGGCTCAAATTGAGAGGGTACAGCGAAAATTTACCATTTTTTTAATGTATAAGTGTATGCCTTTCAGTAGTCGTCCTAGCTATGAAGTTAGGCTTAAAATATTTGAACTTCAATCGCTTGAGACCAGAAGGCTTCTGCTTGATGAAACATTCCTTTATAAATTGATTAACAACTTGTGCGAAGCGTCCTCGTTATCATGTTTGAATTTCTATGCAGCCTTTCATAGAGTTAGAAGCGCAATATTATTTATTCCGACCTTTTCAAGAACGAATCTTGGTTTTGCGAACCCTCTATCAAGATTACAGTCAAATCATAATGAGTTTTTCCTTGATTGTGATTTATTTTTGCTTTCACTAAGTCAGTTTAGATCTGCAATCCTCAGCACTGTTTCGACGTTCGGTTCCTAGTCGCGGGTTTGGTGGATGTCCAATAAATGTGCATGTGTGTGCTTCTACATGAGTTGGATCTACTGTCTCTTATTGAGGGTTGACTGGCTTTATGTGGAGGCATACACATGCACTTTTGTTATTTTATGTTTTATTTGATTATTGTTAATATTGTAATTAATTAATTTTTGAGTTTCTAAATGATTTATTGTAAAACTTTTTTTGTGCTATGTAGTGGCTGCGCATAATTGGACTCTTGTCTGTCCGCAGCCCAATTTTTGGAATAATAAAAAATAAAATAAAAAAATAAATAAAAATTTAAAGTTCCCGGATTTTTTGAGAATCATCGCCTCATTGAGAAATTTTCTTCGTGAAGCCATGACGTCCACATTTATAAAGATATTTTCATTATTTTACTGCTTCAATACGCTATCTACGATAATGCTCTTGTTAAACTTAATCAGAACGGGTGATAAATTTGACTTCAGATTTAAAATGATAAAAATGATGCTTCTTGTGGTTATATGTTGATACTTAGTCCTTCGTTTAAACGCGTTTCATCAAAAGGAACATTTTGATAGAGGCGAAACAATTTTAATGGTACTGTTTGTCATCGTTAAAATGGTTTCGCCTAAATCAAAATGTCTCTTTTGGTGCAGTTGTTCTGAATTTTAATGTAAAGGTACGTAACTTGAGTTGCGTTGTTTTGGATTTTTATACCTATAGCAAACCATCCGGTTATGTTCAATTTACTTTAAAAAAACTTTCTTACCGAGTATTTTGGTCGTGAGAATAAAATTGAATATGGAAATACAGTTTATAAAACCTAAATTTGCAATTTTAATTTTAAATGTACAACCAAACTATAATACTATTGCCACTTTAAAACTAATTTATAAACAAATTTATTAAAGATAAAATTTGGCCATTTTGGTAATTTATTTTATATTTTGACAAACAATGGCGAAAACTGGTTTAACTCTCTATTAACCTCTCTTTGAGGGAGTGATTAATTCTAATTACAAATTACAATCTTTTTTATCATTTATTTAGCTATAATTTGCACTTAGCGGAAATATATATGACACTTGATAAAATATGTTTTGCTGTGTAGTATTCAGCGTATTTGCAGCGTTCTTTTTCATTTGGACAACGAGAATCATATATTGCTGTTGCGTGAAAAGATACTAATGAGAAAGTCGTGATGGAAACCAAATGGAAAGATTTTTTTCATTCCATTTTTTCATAGAACGAGAATTGACCCGCTGCACAGGAATTAATTAAATCAGAGAAAACATTTAATAAATTTAAATCTTCCCTCTAAGAAAAGCGGTATCGAACGAACCGTCGGCGCTGTAGTTTGAAAACTTTGTAAACGGACCGTTATGGCAACTCGAAAATGAACCGTAAAGGTAAATGTTATAGAATAAGAAAACATAAAACCAAAACGCTACCTTAACGTACAACTGAGTACCTTTAAATAGTGCTGTTAACAAAGTACTGCACCATCCGAACAAAAACGATAAGTCAAATACGTTGTTTCTCATGGAGCTTTAAAGTTTGATATTATGAAGGAATGCCGTAGAAAAATGTTTCTCTAAAGTTGAATAACTTGTAGGGTGGTTAGATAGGACGATAGAGCAACTTGCCTTTTAACATATTTAATTTATTTTACTTTTTCTCCGACAATTTCGACAAACTTTTCCATTGTCTGTCTTACGTATTGGAACTATTTCCTTATGACGTGAATAGTATCCCTGACTCTCGTATTGGGGAACTTTTCGTTCATAAACCATATAGTGAAAATTATGTTAGATTTTAGTAACAAAAACTTGTTATTAAAATAGTTTAAATGTACCTTCATCTCTGAATGAATCGGTAAATGGTTATCACCATTTTTAGGCAACCGCGCGCTTGAACTTTTCAAGAAACGCATCTTGTAAGTCACTGAACTTGTTTTCCAAGCAAACATTTATTTAAAATTTAAAATTAAGAGAGATTCTTACTAAAGCTCTTTCATTGTCCTTTACTTTTAATTGTTCCTTCAATTCATTAAATTCATTAAATGCTTCTGTGGTAGTTCTGACTTCTGGGTAGGCCCAGTGGTGGTAATTTTTTGGACTGATCATGTGAATTGGCATTTAATTACGCATTTTTGTTCCTGCATTAAATATTTTAGCTTCTTAGAAACTGATTTTAACAGTATATTAACTTCCATATTGATATTTGAAGTTATGTATGAATTTTGATGATTGGAGTTACGTATGAAATTTGATGATCTTACTTACGTACAGCATTGCCTTTAAAGTGTATTGGACCATTTTCCAAATATTTCTTTTCGTCAATAAACGGTTAAAGATAATCAATCGCTCATGTTGATTTTTTTACCTATAAAAACGTCCTATAAAAAAACTCTTTATATGCAATTATATTAGATTGGGGAAAAAGTGTTGAGAGATTTTTGTGATGTTGTTTGGTGTTATATATCGGGCTGCTCATATCACATTGCACCATGTACTGACGCGCATTTGAAAGGTGACATTTTAGTCTGCAACTTTCATGAAGATAGTTTTGTATATTTATTAATCTATATTAGTGTGAAAATGAAAAAAATTCGCTATATTTTGCAATTTTACTACGAACAAGGCAAAAACGTTGACCAAGTTCGATGTTAAAGATGCACCTCGCTCTGGTCGATCAAACACTGAGAAAGTCGATGAAATCATTGCTAAGGTATTAGTATTGATCACAAAACAGTTTTAAATCATTTGTGTAAAGCTGGATACTCAAAGTAGCTTGATGATTGGGTGCAGCATAAATTTTCGATGACAAATTTGATTGATAGAATCGCTACTGAAACACAACGGAATCGATCTACTTTAAAACCTAACCACTAGCGAAGAAAAGTGGGTCAAATACGAGAATTCGTTCGGAAAAGATCGTAGTCAAAGAAAGATGAACCACCACAAACGACTTCAAAACCAGGATTGACGTCCAATAAGGTTATGCTGTGTGGAATGTGGGGTTAGAAGGAAATCGTACAATATGAATTTCTATTAATCAGATTTCAGCAAGCAATTTAAGAAACTGGCTAGAATTGATCAATTGAAAGTGTGTTGTCTTCCACCATGACAACACCAAACCAAACACATCTTTGATGACTCAGCAAAAATTGAGAGAGTTTGACTGGGCGGTTTTAATCCATCAACCGTATAGTCCGGACCTTGCATCCTCTGACTACCATTTATTTCGATCTCTGCAAAACTCTCTTGAGTCTTGATGGTGCAAAGTTGGCTTAAAAAAAAGACTGGCCAAATTTTTCGTCGATAAACCACATAAGTTCTGCACCGATGGAATTATAAAACTTCCCGAAAAATGGCAAAAGGTCTTAGATAATAATGGCCAATATGTATTCTTAAATAAATTTTATTTTAAATAAAAGAAAAATTTAATCGTGGGGAATGATGATAAAATGATTGATTAAAGTTAGTAAAATTTCATGAATACATAGGCATTAGGCTTTTCCGCAAAGACATTTTGGACTTCGAGGATATTCACAAAAAATTGTGCGATATCTTTATATGTACTTTGACGTTGTGACCCTCTCAAGATGCGTAGAGCCCTCCCTTATAAACATCATACGATTCATTCCGCACATTTCCACAGAATCAAATATATATTTGCCTTCTGTGTGGTGAATTTACTGCAGCGAAACAGGAAATAAGGTTAGTTACACTAAAAACTGACCATAATGACTGGACGTTCTGAAATATATTATTTCCTGTCTCGCAAATTCCTTGTTTGATTTTATTTTATGATAACTAATTGTTGAACACCTACAAGTATTTTCAAGAGGTACCTGCTATCCTTAAATACGTTTTATTCTCATCATACGTAATTAATACTCCGAAAAAAGAATGAATCATTCACAATACAAGTTCAATGCATCTTCTAAAGGACATCAAATAAATGTCATGTTGATTTTGTATTTTTTTTTACTTTGTTGTCGCCGTATATCAACGTCATTTACCTAAAATGAATTTAATTTAATAAAATTATTTTTTCAGAACACACATTTGAGAGATTCCCTAAACATAATCCTCAAAATAGAAAAATTTAAATCCAACGCATATAAAATCCATTGGAAATGATAACACACGTACCAAAAAAAAAGAAGAAAAATGATGACTCACTTTATTTCTCACACAACACAGAATCTTATTGTACCTTAGCCACATCCATTGTTGTTGTTCCCGTTCTTGTAGTTGATAACAAATCTCTTAATATGAAGTCTTTTATATTTAAGTTTTTTTTTTGTCTATTTTAACGGAATTGATAGCAATAACTATTGACGACTTAAAAAAAATACAAAACAAAAAAAAAAGATTCCTTTTGTCTATTTGTCGGAATCGTTTCTGTAGATTTTCATTCTACTTAGAAATTCATGTGTGGTTTCTTGTGATAACAAGAGGTCATTTTGTTTTGACTTATACGTGTTGATATCAAACTCCATAATATACTATTAAATTACAAATTTCTTGTTTTTTAGTTTTAACTTTAATTCTATTATCAACATCAATAGGTTTTGCTTTTAGGAACAAAATCTCCATTAGTGGTAGGTCTTTAGGTAAAAAAAAAAATTGAGTAACACAATTGATGAGTGACACTAGCCGAAATACATAAAAAATAAATAAAACATTTACAGGAAAGACGTTAATGTAGGTTTTTAGTTAAAAGTCTACCACAGACTATAGAGAAGATTGACAAAATTGTTTTACTTTTGCGTCACGGCTGGTGGTTGATTTTTATCCCTTATTTTATTTGTGTATATACCATAAATTAAAAGGTATACAAGCAAAATTGCCGCTTTTATTACATTATAATGTGAGAAATTCGAAAATAAGAAATTACCTACTGTAAAATTGGATAGGTGCTATAATTTACAGCTACATTTTCTTTCAAAATTCTTAATTTTATTCTTCATTGTGTACCACTAAAATTATTGTCAGTGCGGTTCACTTCAATTATTCGGTAATATTTAATAATTTAAAGAGTTTTTCTTCACTGTATGTACCTGTAGTACTAATTTTATGTTTTTTGCCTCATTTTAATTATTCATGCACAACAATACATTTATTACATATCTGAGTTAACTTTTCTATTCCTTCTTCAAAAATAATTTGTATCTTTGTCTGCAAAATGTCCCTTACTGTTTGTCTGAGTGACTCATCGCTAATAAAATGATTTCCACGAAGCTCTTTTTTTAAATTCGGTATGTGGAAGTAATCATTGGTTGTCAATTCTGGGCTGACGGTTAATTTTGGGTGGTATTGTTATCGAAAATAAAAAAATCCCAAGAAAACAAAAATCCCAAAATACCAAGTTTTCTAAAAATAACGAATTTTTTATTTTAATTCGTTTTGTACGTTGGAGGATGGGGGCTGACCCCCAAACCCCCGCACTGACGATTTTGTGAAATTCTAATATTCATAGTGATTGAATCATTTTTGCAAATTTTTGACTTTTTAATAATAATTCACATACTGAAATAGAGAACTCCCCAAAGCCGCTTAGCATTGGACCATTTGCGCAAGTGTCATCCTTGCGCAAAGGGTCCAATGCTAAGCGGCTTTGGGGACGCCAGAAAAATTTCAAGAATATTAACATTTGTAAAAATATTTACGTTTGTATTTTACATATGATACTAAAACAAAAAGTTCCTCAAAGTCGCTTAGCATCGGTCCTTTCGGCGCAAGGTGACATGAAATTATGAAGATTCCTTTTGCTTTCATACTTTAGTTATCAAACATTTATTGGGGTCTTCCCCATTGATTTAACCATTTCCACATACACAAACTAGATATTCGCTTATTCTACATTATCTGGTTATTTTTCTTAATCTGTTACTAATCTTCGTAAAACAGGATTATTACGTTTCATAACTATTTAGATAATCAAAACCTAGCAGTTGAAATGCAAAATTTGATGGGAATATAAATGGGATATACAGCAGAATAATTTACCAATATTGATGTTAAACCAACACTTTAGCTTTAAATTTAAAATTAAATAAAATTTGGCAAGAAATATTATTTATAAAAACCGAATGAATACTATTAAAATTAAATGTTATTTACAATTAGGTTTATGTGTGAGACAATAGTTTGTGGATCTAGACCACGAAAGCAGAAACATATCCCGCTGGTGATTGGTTGTGAAGATAATGGTCACCACTCAATGTGAAGTAGCTTAAACATTAACCATCGAGTTCCTTCCCTATTCAATTTTTTAAGCTCTGCTGAGCTTGAAATTCTAAATAAAGACTGTGTGGCAACTTTTGTTAATTTTGTTCAGCAGGAAGTGATTGACATCAGTTTGTGCTCTACGTCAATTGTAGATTTAATTTTTAATTGGAAAGTGACGAACGATGTGACGTGTAAAATTTAAAATTTGAAACGTGGAATTTGGGATTTGAATTTTGAAATTTGGAATGTGGAATTTAAAGTTTGGAATTTGAAGTTTGGAAATTAAAATTTGGAATTTGGAATTAGAAATTTGGAACTTGAAATTTTGAATTTAAAATTTAGAATTTGGGATTTAAAATTTGGAATTTGAAATTTAGGATTTGGAATTTGGAATTTGAAATTTGCCGCCCCGGTGGCACAGTTGCTAGCATGCTTGCTTTAAGCTACGGAGGTCCCGGGATCATTTTCCGGCGAGTGATGAAAAAAATCACGGCTGGTTAATCTCAAGATCAATGAATTAATCACTCATTATCCCTTATAAAAATCATTACGAAACTTCACTATAAAGCGGCCAAATTCTACTATGGAATGTAGCGCCAGCGAAAAAGAAAATTTGAAATTTCGAATTCGAAATTTGAAATTTGAAGTTTGGAATTTGAAATTTGAAATTTAAATTTAAAATTTGGAATTTAATATTTGGAATTTAAAATTTGAGATTTGTAATTTGGAATTTGAAATTTGAAATTAAAAATTAAAAATTTGAAACTTGGAATTTGGGATTTGAATTTTGAAAATTGGAATTTAGAATTTCAAATTTGAAGTTTGGAATTTGGAATTTGAAGTTTGAAATTTGTAATTTTTGATTTGGGCTTTGAAATTTAGAATTTGAAATTTGGAATTTGAAGTTTGAAAATGTTAAATTAAAATTTAAAATATGGAAATTAAAATTTTGAAATTAAAATTTGGGATTTGAAATTTAAGATTTAACATTTAAAATTTTGAATTTGGAATTTGGAATTAGAAACTTAAGATTTAAGATTAAAGATGTACAATTTAAAATTTAAAATTTGGAATTTGGAATTTGAGATTTGGGATTTGGAATTTGAAATTAAAAATTAAAAATTTGAAACTTGGAATTTGGGATTTGAACTTTGAAATTTGGAATTTAGAATTTTTGATTTGGGATTTGAAATTTGGAATTTGAAATTTGAAATTTTTAATTTGCAGTTTGGAATTTGAAATTCGAGATTAAGGATTTGGAATTTGAAATTTGCAATTAAAAATTAAAAATTTGAAACTTGGAATTTGGGATTTGAATTTTGAAATTTGGAATTCAGAATTTCAAATTTGAAGTTTGGAATTTGGAATTTGAAGTTTGAAATTTGGAATTTTTGATTTGGGTTTGAAATTTGGAATTTGAAATTTGCCGCCCCGGTGGCACAGTTGCTATAGCATGCTTGCTTTAAGCTACGGAGGTCCCGGGATCATTTTCCGGCGAGTGATGAAAAAATCACGGCTGGTTAATCTCAAAATCAATGAATTAATCACTCATTATCCGTTATAAAAATCATTACGAAACTTCACTATGAAGCGGCCAAATTCTACTGTGGGATGTAGCGCCAGCGAAAAAGAAAATTTGAAATTTCGAATTCGAAATTTGAAATTTGAAGTTTGGAATTTGAAATTTGAAATTTAAATTTAAAATTTGGAATTTAATATTTGGAATTTAAAATTTGAGATTTGGAATTTGGAATTTGAAATTTGAAATTTGAAATTAAAAATTAAAAATTTGAAACTTGGAATTTTACTGCGTAAAAATGTCATGCATTTCAGAAGCGTTCCAAAATTATGCAAAACGCATTTTTATAATTATTTTTTAGTAACTGCTCCAACCATCTTTAATAAACTGCCGATTGATATCCGTAGCTTGAATTCTAAATCTAAATTCCTGGCAAGTTTGAAAGTTTGGCTAGTCCAATTTAGAATATTGATTGATCACTTATAATTTTGTATGCTAGTTATTTGAGGAGAGGTAAATTTTTGCATGAATAGGGAATGATGTTGTCTTTGAAATGAGAGGTTCAATAATTTAAAACTGATTTTTCTTTTATGTTTTTTTTTAATAAATCTTTTTAAATTGCTTAAATTATTTTTTGTTATATGATTATTTACATCGTATTGGTTGTATTGTGTAGTATTTTTTTTTTAAGCTATTATTATTCCAATTATTGTATTTTATTATTATTAGCTAAAGGGATGCCTGCCCTTGTGGGTCAAAAGGCACTTTCTTATTTATTTCATTTTTTTTTTTTCGTAATTATATGTATATGTGATATACAGTTTAATTTTTGTAATGAAATAAATAAAAATAAAATAAAAATAAATAAAAATAAAAAAATAAAAAATTTGGGATTTGAATTATGAAATTTGGAATTTAGAATTTCAAATTTGAAGTTTGAATTTGGAATTTGAAGTTTGAAATTTGGAATTTTTGATTTGGGATTTGAAATTTAGAATTTGAAATTTGGAATTTGAAGTTTGAAAATGTAAAATTTAAATGTAAAATTTTGAAATTAAAATTTGGGATTTGAAATTTAAGATTTAACATTTAAAATTTTGAATTTGGAATTTGGAATTAGAAACTTAAGATTTAAGATTAAAGATGTAAAATTTGAAATTTAAAATTTGGAATTTGAAATTTGAGATTTGGGATTTGGAATTTGAAATTTGAAATTTGAAATTTGAAATTTAAAATTTAAAATTTAAAATTTGAAACATGTAATTTGGGATTTGAATTTTAAAATTTGGATTTAAGAATTTCAAATTTGAAGTTTGGAATTTGAGATTTGGGGTTTGTAATTTGAAATTTGAAATTTGAAACTTAAAATTTGAAACTTGGAATTTGGGATTTGAATTTTAAAATTAGGAATTAAGAATTTCTAATTTGAAGTTTGGAATTTGGAATTTGAAGTTTGAAATTTGGAATTTTTGATTTGGGATTTGAAATTTGGAATTTGAAATTTGGAATTTGGAATTTTAAATTTTTACTTTGAAGTTTGAAATTTGGAATTTTTGATTTGGGATTTGAAATTTGGAATTTGGAATTTTTAATTTTTAATTTGAAGTTTGAAATTTGGAATTTTTGATTTGGGATTTGAAATTAGGAATTTGAAATTTGAAATTTAAAATTTTTAATTTGAAGTTTGGAATTTGAAATTTATGATTTAAGATTTAACATTTAAAATTGTTAATTTGGAATTTGAAATTTGCCGCCCCGGTGGCACAGTTGTTAGCATGCTTGCTTCAAGCTACGGAGTTCTCGGGTTCATTTTCCGGCGGGTGATTAATTCATTTTGAATTTAAAATTTGGAATTTGAAATTTAAATATTTGAAACTTGGAATTTGGGATTTGAATTTTGAAACTTGAAATTTAGAATTTCAAATTTCAAATTTGAAGTTTGGAATTTGAAATTTGAAGTTTGAAATTTGGAATTTTTGATTTGGGATTTGAAATTTGGAGTTTGTTATTTAAAATTTGGAATTTTAAATTTTTAATTTGAAGTTTGGAATTCGAAATTTAAGATTTCAAATTTAACATTTAAAATTTTTAATTTGGAATTTGGAATTTGAAATTTGCCACCCCGGTGGCACAGTTGTTAGCATGCTTGCTTTAAGGTACGGAGGCCCCGAGTTCAATTTTCTTCGGGTGATGAAAATATCAAGACTGGTGTGTTAAATGAATTAATCACTCATTATCCGTTGTAAAAATCATTACGAAACTTCACTATGAAGCGGCCAAATCCCTCTATGGGATGTAGCGCCAGCGAAAAAAAAAATTGAAATTTGGAATTCGAAATTTGAAGTTTGGAATTTGAAATTTGAAATTAAAATTTAAAATTTTGAATTTAAAATTTGGAAATAGGAATTTAAGATTTAAGAAATTGAAATTTAAAATTTGGAATTTGAAATTTAAGATTTGGGATTTGGAATTTGAAATTTGAAATTTGAAATTTGAAATTTAAAATTTAAAATTTGAAACTTGGAATTTGGGATTTGAATTTTGAAATTTGGAATTTAGAATATCAAATTTGAAGTTTCGAATTTGGAATTTGAAGTTTGGAATTCGGAATTTTTGATTTGAGATTTGAAATTTGGAATTTGAAATTTGAAATTTGAAGTTTGAAAATGTAAAATTAAAATTTAAAATTTGTAAATTAAAATTTTGAAATTAAAATTTGGAATTTGAAATTTAAGATTTAAAATTTAAAATTTTGAATTTGGAATTTGAAATTTGGAATTTAAAATTTGAAATTTGAAATTGGAAATTTGGGATTTGAGATTTGAAGTTTGAAGTTGGAATTTGGATTTAAATAGTTTGTTCATAATATTTTTGGTTGGGGCGAGGTTAATAAAATTTCATATTTCTAAATCAAAATGATTCTGAATTTAAATTTACATAATATCTTCTTCTAGCGGGAATTTTGTATAGTAGAAAGTTTATTAGCAAAATCATATATTTGTGCTAATTGTTTGTAATATATGGATTAATAAGAGTATACTAATATGGATACTCAAATTGTTTTATTTAATTTAGTATGGACAGCGGCAACTTAAAGCTGTTATTATTTTATGAGCTCGAGATCTAATTTAAATTATTTTGCAGTGCGATTTTAAGCAGAATAGCCAAAGCAATAATGTATTAGCAATTGTTTAATTTAATTTTGATTTTGGAGGTAATTTCTAGAGTCAATAGCTATAGATTTGAAAATGAAATTTTATTGGGTTTTAGATTTTTCAGCTTCTGATTTTAGAATTAAAAAAAAACACGTAGTTCCAGAATTAATCATTTTTATAAAGATTAAATTTAATCCTGATTTTCAGAATACAGTTGTAGGCTGAATCAACTTGCAGCCCCAAAAAAAAACAAGCAGTTAAAAAAATAATTTATTATAGAAATTGTGTTGTCTTGCGCTAATTTAATTTATATATTAACAAATTTGCTAGCAATCAACTTTACTTTACCTCGGTTTTGCTGATCGTAGAAGGGTGTGCGGAGGACTCGGCGTATTCCGAGAAACTTGCCTTACACTTGGTCACCCACTTAAAAACATTTGCAAACAATATATTTAAAGTTATGCTTTTAACCTTAAAATGGTATTGTAGAAATATTCTACTAATTTTTATATTTAAACACGTAGAAATTTAAATTTAAAGGGTTTATATTAAAATCAAATATATTTTGTAGAAAAATTAAATTGCAAGAACGTTTTGAAATTAAATACATCAGTATTTAATTATAGAATGGATTTTTTCTCTCAGTGTAGTAATGACATTCACTGGAAAGCTACAGCCAAACTACAAAAATACAATTCTCGCTTAATACCTTCAGTATCAAGCAGAACGCACTGACTTAGCGAATTATATTCACTAAAATAAAATAAAAAAAACGGGTTTCTTGTACATGCAGAAAATCGAATTTTTCAAGTTTTCGAATAAACGTTACTGCAATAGGTAAACCCAACATAAAACTTTAGGAGTTAAACTTGATTAAAGTACACATATACACGCTCATTACGAAATCCGGTAATGGGCTAATTGATTATCTGGTTTTGCAAATTCTTGTGAATTTCTAGTTAAAAATCAAGAAAAATGAATTTTCTAGTAAAATTTAAAAATGCATTTAGCCGATTTCTAGTGAAATTGAAATCGAAACCAGATTTTGACTATTTTCTAGTTAATTTCCAGTAATATTTTTAATTATAATGCAATTCTAGTGATTGTCTAGCACAAAAAATTATTAGAAAAATACTAGATGGTTTGTTTTAATATATAAAATCATAGCCATCTTACATATATCATAGCCGTAAGGTAGAAATAGAAGCTTTCTATATGAGGTGAACATTTTTCTGTTTCCCATAAGAACCAATGTAAAATTGTTAGTTTTGATTTATAAGTTTATTAATGAAAATTCAATTAAATGTATTAACATTTTTGTTAATTTGCATGTTTAATATGTTTCGTAGATATGGTTTTAAAATCGTAGAAGAAAATATGTCTACATTTTCAAATAATTTGAAAAAAGAAAACCTTTCCATTTTCAACAACAACACACAAACCATTAAATTCTTATATAAAAAAAATGTAAACATATAGCATCATCCTTGTCTTTTCAATATAAAATTAACAAAAAAACAAAGAAAGCGTAAAAGTAAAACAATATTTAGATTGTCTTTGTCTTTTCAACATAAAATCATTAAAAATGACAAAGAACACTTTAAAGTAAAAACGGGCAAACACGAAAATATAAAACAAAAAAGGTATAGATATCTTTGTCTGATCTACATATAGAAAACAAAACGGCGACAACACGATAAAATAAAAATAAAAACACGTGTAAAAATACAATAAATAAGAACAATAGACATCCTTGTCGTTCTAATAGTTATCCAATATATTAAATATTATATGAGTTGTTTATTTTTCTCGTTTAAAAAGCTTTTGTAGTTTTGCATGTAGTTGTGAATAAAATTAGGGAAATTAAAATTGTATTTTACGGATTAATTGATAGATTCCGAGTTTGGTTTTCATATAAGTCTAAATATGATTATTCACCTACAAATGGGTGAAATAAAATTGCCGAAAATAAAGAGTTTTCATTCAAAAAATGTAAATTTAAAAAAGTCTTTATTACACCGGCTTACATGGAACATCACAAAATCTACACCTCTTATAGAAAGCACGTTTAAAAAATGGCGGCATCATTAGGGCTCTTATATATACAGAGGGCTCTGATAAAATGGAATATCTAGTAAATTAAATGAAAATCTCGTAAATTTGATTACCAGATTTCCATTAAAAATAAAAATTACTTGAATTCTCCAGTTGCATTTTTGCAACGATTTATATTTTAATGTTTACCTGGAATTTAATTTTAGTTAAATTAAATTAAATACAAGATGTACAAGGAATTTCTAGTAAATTAAACAGATTCTAGTAATATTCTAGTCAATTTTGCCGTTTGCTTGCATATTAATTTTATTTTCGTCGTCTCATAGTCAGTATGTACGTTAAATTTCGTACTGTGGTCACTGCTCGTGTTGTAAGAATTTGGGGCGTGTATATGTAAGTTTTGATAAATATACATACATTAAATTATTTTCAGATTAATTTTCAAATATGAACAATTCAGATTAATTTTGAATTCGGTCTGTAAGTTTGAAATTGTTAAGGAACCCCTTATAAAAATGTTTCTTTAAAGTTAAATATCTTGTGCAGGAGGATACGAAGAAGAAAGGTTGAAGTTTCGCCCATCGATATCAAATCCAAAAACGTTTGGTTTATTATTCGAATTTTAGTTAGACCGCCTCTAGTATAATCAAGGGATATTCTAGTAAAAAATGGTGACGTAAGATTAACTGGAATTCTGCTAAAGCATATAGGTAGTTTTTCCGGTTATTTTACTAGAAATTTAGTAGAATAAACGTATTTAATCTAATAGTTTTGCAAGAAAATCTATAGTATTCGATTTTACTGGAAATCCAATAAAAATATTTTAAAAATATTTATTTTAAAATAAGTGTTTAAAGTATAGGGCTGAGGGATCGGTAAAATAATTCTTAGAGTCCGACTCCGACTCCGATGTATACAAATTAACTATGCGACTCCGACTCTTACTCCGACTCCAACTCCAACTCAAATTTCACTTCTATATAAATGAAAATATTATAAAATTCATACTACTGCTCATATTCAAATTCTATCAGCATAAGAACATAATTTAAACATAACAAGAATTAAAAATCAAAGTAAAGATTAATTAAAGTAATAAAAGAGAAAGACAAATTTTCTACAATTTAAATTAATTACAAATTTGTTCTTAAAATTAGTATGGCTTCAAGAATATTACGACTCGTACTTCTGTGGATTTTTTCCACTTACTCCAAGCCACCAAAATATAAATCCTGGGTGGTCATTCTATGGTGCTATATCACATTGGTGATATAAAATTGTGATATAAAAATTTATCGCAGCTTACTGCGGGTAAATTATGGATGAATTATGGATGAGTTTCGTCTTGTCGTATATTGATGTGAATGAAAAAGAACACAACATCTTTTGTTTCAATATTGTTTCAAATTTGTATTTCAATATATGTTTTTTAAACGTCATAACTGTTGTGCATGAAACGTGCATGTAAACAACAATATTTGTAATGTTTACAGGTACCCAAACAAAAGATAAGTTGGGCAACCCCAATGATGTTAGTAGGCGGGTCAACAAAGAAAATACACAGAAGCATGGAAGACACAACAAGAGAAAGAACCATAGTAATTGTTATAAGCATTATTGTATTATTAAAATAATAAATAAATAACATATTTAAAAAGTGTAATAAAGTATATAAAATATAAAACGAATAGTGAATACAACATGGCGCAGTTGGTTGAGTGTTTTTAAATGCGGATGACTAAGAAAAACTGAAATTAAAAAATAGTGAAAAATAAAACATTGCTTTCCGAAAAAAAAAAATATGGAATCCCTAAAAGCACCGTTATGCTGAGTTTATGACATAGGAACATAGGAAGATAGGGAGTGTGACACGACCAACCAAATTATTTAAAATATTACAAGCCCCGCCTATTACTTCCATGCTCTAGTTGAAAAATTTCTTACTTTTGATCAAAGCAGGCTAGTAGGCGGGGCTGGTGACATTTTAAATAATTTGGTTGGTCGTGTCACACTCCCGATCTTCCTATGTTCCTATGTCATAAACACAGCATTAGAGCTTAAAGTTACTGGAAATATGGTAACAAACTGGCAGAAATTTCATCAACAATTCTCGAATTACATGAAAGCGAGTGGATTGTAATTAAAAGAAGAATCAGTGCGGATTGCCATTTTCCTGAATTTAATTGGAGAGGAAGGTAACGAGATGTACGATACCTTAGATCTAACAAAGGAAGAACGTGCAAAATATGACACTATAATAAAAAAATTTGCGGCTTATTGTGTACCAAAAACCAATATATTATATGAGAGACACTGTTTCTATACGAGAAATCAAAAAGATGGAGAAAATTTTGATTAATATTTAACGGAAGTGAAAAACTGGCGAAGTCATGCAATTTTAAGGAGCAAAACGATGAATTAGTTCGCGACCGAATAGTTTTTGGGATGACAAACGAGGATCTCAGACAAAAATTAATTAAAGAGGGTGAACCAGATCTACAAGAAACCATTACGAAATGTCGAATTGCAGAAAGAACAACAGTTATAACAAAAGAGGTACAACGAAATTACTCCAGCGAAATTATGGAAGTAAAAGGTAATTTTATTAATGTAACAAATCAAAATACTAGTAATAGTTGTAGTTTTAATAATTTTAATAATAGATATAGAGAAAATAATAAAACTGAAAATTGTCAGAAATCATCGCAACCACAATTTCAACCTCGTAAATTTAAGTGCAGAAAATGTGACCAAATACATGAAGTGGGTAAATGCCCAGCTTATGGTTACCAATGTTATAAATGTAAAAATTTTAATCATTTTTCCAAAAGTTGCAAAACACGGAATATTAGAGAGGTGAACATTGAAGAAAATTTTGGTTGTGATGGTTTTTGTGAAAATAAAGTTTGTCAAAGTGAAAACACAAATAACAGTAATGAATATTTTATAGACACAGTGTGCACACAGTTTCCTTTTTTTCTAAAGATTCCAGTAATAGTTGGAATGAAAATTTTTTAATTGAAAACAAGTTAGTTAGATTAAAATTAGATACCGGATCGGAAGTTAATATATTGCCACTTTCTTTATATAACGAAATAAAATGTTTCAAACATATCGAGAAATCAAATATACAATTACGCGCATATGGTGGTACAAAAATAGTACCTTATGGATCCGTTGCGTTAAAAATTAAATATCAAGATAGGGAATTTTCGGAAAAATTTATATTGGTGGATTTTGATGCTACCCCGTTATTAGGAGTGAGTGGTTGTGAAAAATTAGGTATTATTAAACGGGTTTATCAGATTACCAATGATAAGACCGAGTTTATAAAACAGAACAAAGACATTTTTGACGGCTTAGATAAATTCCCGGACAAACTAAATTTAATATTAAAAAATAATATCGTGCCAGTTACAAGACCGCCACGAAGATTGCCAATTGCTATCCAACCTAAAGTGAAAATGGATGGCTCTGGAGCAATTGTTGAAAATGGAAATTATTGAACCTTTAACAGAACCTACCGATTGGGTTAGCAACCTAGTGGTAGTGGAGAAACCGAATCGCTCTATTTTAAATGAAGCAATAAAGAAGGAATATTATTTAATCCCAAAGTTAGAAAATTTAATTTCAAAGTTATCAGGAGTAGAATACTTTACGGTATTAGACCTGAAAGACGGTTTTTATCAAATAGAATTAACAGATCAATCAGCAAAACTATGCGCGTTCAGTACACCTTTCGGATTATTTATGTTTAAGAGATTACCATTTGGAATAAATGTTGCCCCAGAAGAATTCCAAAGATTAAATGAAAATTTTTTTGGCGATATACCCGGAATATTCATTTATATAGATGATATTCTAGTAACAGGCAAGACAGAGTACGAACATGACGATAATTTAAGAAAAGTTATATATAGAGCGAAAGAGTTAAACATTAAGTTTAATTCACAAAAACTACAATTTAAAGTCAATGAAGTTAAATTTCTCGGGCATATTTTTAATAAAAAAGGAGTGAATCCAGATCCGGAGAGAATTAAGGCAATAATAAATATGGAAACCCTACGACAAAGAAAAAGCTGAAAAGATCCTTGGGGATGATTAATTATCTACGAAATTTCATACCCAACATGGCACAAAAAGCAGAGCCAGTGAGGCAACTGTTAAAAAATGACGTTGATTTCTCTTGGACAAGTGAACACACTGACACAATAAACCTATTAAAAGGAATGATTACAGATACGCCGTTATTACAACCTTTTGGGGCCCAGAAAGCTACAATAATACAAACAGATGCATCGAAATATTGGGTTGGCTGCGTCTTACTTCAAGAGAAAAAACCAATAGCATATGCGTCTAGAAGCCTGAATGAGACAGAGCAAAAATATGCTCAGATAGAGAAAGAGCTTTTAGCTATAGTATACGCCTGTGTAAACTTCCATTATTATATTTATGGCAGGAAAGTTGAGATACATACTGACCGTTGAGATACATACTGACTGAAGTAAATTCTACAAGATTACAACGTATAAAACTAAAACTGATGAAATATGATTTATCAGTAAAATATGTGCCAGGTAAAGAGATGCACGTAGCGGATCATTTGTCGCGCTCTTATTTGAAAAATGAACAATGCACAGAATTTCAGGAATATGAAGAAATAGTGCATACGGCCAATATTTCACAGGAAAAGAAGAAAATATTCATTACATCCACAGAAAATGATCCAGTTTTAAGGAAATTAATATCAGTATATCAAGAAGGATGGCCAAACTGTAAATCAAAATTACCTGAGAAAATAAAATTTTATTGAAAATTAAAAAATAATATATTTTATAACGACGGGCTATTTATTTTTGGCATAATGGTTCCAGAAAATCTACGAAAAAATATGCTAACTAGTTTGCATGAATCACATATTGGAATGACGAAAACTAAATTGAGGGCCAGGCAAATCCTTTATTGGCCAGGAATAGATTCCGATATAGAAAATTATATCAGCAAATGTAGAATTTGTGAGAAGTAACAGGCTTCAAATTGTAAAGAGCCTTTAAAACCACATGAAATACCAGATTTGCCTTTCCAAAAAATCGGAGAAACGTCAGTTTATCACTTTTTGTTCATTATTTCCCCTTAAAATTCATTTCGTAGGGTTGTACGTGTAGAATTTTTTGTTTACATTTATATCATAAAAAAAGTCTCCAAATGTGATATAAAAAAGTGATATAGCACCATAGAATGACCACCCTGATTTTTTGTAATCCGAAATCGTTTCGATTTCTCATTGTCATCTAAAAATTTTTAGAATTCATGTTTGTTTTCTACTACTTCAACAGATTTTTCGTGGTGGTTAATATATGAAGATTATAGCTGGTGACCTTATGACTGTGAGCTTTTCTGTAACATTAAAAAAATCATTTTAAACGATTGTTAAATAGCAATATAGCAATAGCGCCGGTTTGCCTCTATTTTGTCGATCATCACATAATAATACTCTAACGTTGAGGTCGACATAAATTTACGTAATTAATATCTCGTTATCAAGCAGAACAATTTTTCTATATGTTGTGTTGTGAGGATTTTTGAGATTTTTCCTAAGTGAAACAATACGCTACGCCTTCCTATATAAAATTGAACGTGGATCAAATATACTGAATGGAGTCTTTTTCTAACTAAGGGTAAGGTGCATTTAAGGAGAGAAAGAAAATATAAAATGCGGAGTTGGAGTCGGTCAGTATTTTTCCGACTCCAACTCCGACTGCGACTCCGCTAAAACAGTCCGACGCCTCGACTCCAACTCCCGACTCCAACTCCGACTCCGCGGCCCTAGTGTAAAGTGTTTACTTAATTTTTAATACAACATATCTATGGTTTTTTTAAAGAAACTAGTTAACTGCATTTTTGTCGATTTTGAGTTAAAATAAATTTCAGTTTTTCAATATTTTCCGCCATTTCTCCGGAAAATCTAAATAAAAATGGGTATTAAAACCAATAGAGCCTTTTTATTTCAAATGCGTTTTCTGAAAAATTTACTTTTTGCAGTTAACTAGTTTTTCAAAAAAAACACAGATATTTGTATTTCAAGTAAAATTACAACCAGAAATCTATATACAATAGTATTTTTAATTTTACTTAATTCAACTATATTGTCTATATAGTATGCTCACATCTAGTGAATTTTTATTTACCGTGTAGGCCTATCAGAAAATCATAGTGACATGTTTGCCGATAGAATATGAAAGTTTTGAGATATAGATTTTCTTAGACATGCATAATATCCAATTTTTCAAGTTTTCGAATAATCGTTATTTCAATAGGTAAACTCAATATAAAATTTAAGCCGTTGTGCATGATTAATGTACACTATAGAGTATCAAAGTAAGATGTTGCTCAATGAAAGAAAATTTTGAGATGTCGCTTTTCTTTACAAATGCATTTTTTTAAAATCTAATATTAATGGATAAACTTCATTCGCATATTTTCTTTCTATTGACCGAGTGATGAGCAAACAATTGCAAGCAAGTATTATTTTATCTCACCATCTGGAAAAAAAAATCAGGCTTTTGCTATACACAGTGAATATGATATCTGCATAAATTCCTCATTGGCAGCTTATTATCAACATTAATTTAGATGTATTAATTACGGTCCATGTGGTAAGGTCAACCTCCTTGTATCATTGTGCATAAAATAGATAAGCAACACTCGGGTATAATATACAACATATTTTTTGTTTTGTTTTGTTATAATGATTTGCGTAAATAATTCAATTACATTATTTATGTATAAAAGTATAAAACAGAGTCCAACGGATTAACATATGTTTCCCCACGATGTTCAACGGCGCTATTTTTTTTTCGTACTTCTGTACTATGTGAACATATGCGAGAGAACAAACTACCAATAAATTAGCAAACAACTTTTCTGTTACACTCAAACTCCATTTTTATTTTATTTTTTTTAGTAAGACAGTGCGCGCATATTTACAATGCAGTTTATTGTACAATGTGATGATAATTTATGGTACAGAGTTGACAAATGTAGCAATAATTCTTTTTTTTTTTGTTGTTTTGGGATTACTCACAGTTAAATATGCAAACTATATATTTTATTATATCATATTATATATACTTTAAAAGTATTAAAGCTCATGAATAAACTTTTTTGGTTCCGCATAAAATAAACAACGAGTAACCTATTTTCAAACTTCTACATTAAAAATATATACAAACAAACATTCATAACGTTTTCCATTTAAAGTGCCATTTCGAAAGATTTAACTCCAAATTTAAACCAAATTAATTTGTTGCCGCACAAAAAAATATTTTTTCGTTTTGGAAACCAAAAAGTTTCAAAAGGTTTAATGAACTTTTTGACTTTCGTTTGATTTTAAAAATATTTCTTCGACTCGTCTTCGTTATCTCCCTCAGTTTTGCCTATATTCTCTTCTTAGTGTGAGACCTTTTTTATTATTGTTGCTGCCTGTATTTATGGTTGCTGCTTCAAATTAAGAAGCAAACACTAAAAAAAAAAACTTTAAGTAAATAAAAAAATTTGTTCAGCAGAATACGAAATATGTTTTCCTATATCATCAACAACATACGTTCACTTATATACATAAAAAAATGTATGTTGTTGTGATACATAATTACAATTTTATATATTTGACTTTTTTTTTTTTTTTTTTTAAATTTCATTTTCTTAATTAGACTGTGTACAGAATTGTTTTATGTTGTTGTATTTTAATGCTTCTTTTGTATGTACACAGTACATATATACATAATATACAAACTCATATAACATGAAGTATTTAATTTGTGTCTTAATTGTAAAATTGTGGCAGAAGTGGTTAAATGATTGCTATAATTTGGTGTACATACTCGTATATATGAACTTGTTAGAGGTTCTCGTTTACTATTTTTTTGTTTGTTTGTTACTGTTGTAGGGTGAAGTACACGAAAATATAAGAAATACACAATAAATAAATAAAAAAACGAGACCACGATTATTATTTCTTATATTTATGTACTTATAGGAGGTACTAGGTATACACACAAGCGACATACTAATGTACACTTATGTACACATATAAGTACAGTGGTTAATTCACGTGACTGTTGTAATTAATTTGTAATAAATAATGTGGAAATGAATGGTTGGTTAGTACGACTGAAGGAAATATAAGTAAATAAATAAGAAAAGTAAGTACGATGGTAAGCATGAGATTGTCTGGAAAATTCAATTAAAAAATATAATTGATAACAACATCATTAGGGCCACAAATACACGATACAAAAAATCCATGCAAGTAATAATTTTTTCTGTTTTTTTTTTAATAAAACTGTCAATGGAATAATATTTACAAACTCGCAGGTGATAATCAGGTTAAGTGTTGCGGAAAAAATATAGGTGCGGATATATCATTAGCTCTATAATTGTATTGAAAGGAAGTTGCTTTAATAAGAACCTATCATAAATCTGTTTCTTTTTGTTGTATCAAGAAAATCTTGTTTCACATGTTTCGCAACTGAATAGTTGTGTCCTCGCATCAACGTAATTTTACCTGAATGATTATCTTCTAGCTCTGACAATTTAATTTCATGAAAATTTCAAACCGGCTGATTTAAAATAATTGATGTAATTTTACAAATCAAATCAATCTTTTACAATTATTATTCAAAATAGGGCATAATTACGATTTATGGATGTTTATAAATTCTTCATTTCGCTGAGTGATATGAATTATATAGCCACGCTTTAGATTTTCAAAGTTTGAAAAAATCAAATCAAATTTTCGGTATAAAATGTGGTGTGTAACCCGAAGTTAGTGGCACAAATATTGATGCTTTAAGATTCTTTTGAATATATTTTTGTACTTAGCTGCTTTATCATCCTGGTACACATTAGAGATAATTTTTGAAAGAAAAAGAACATTTTGAATTATATTTGTTTTCACCAAAGGAGTTGTTATAAACTCAAGTGGAACACACATATTAAAAAAAAGAAAGGAGAGTTAAACATCAAATATAGAAAAATGTATTTGCACATAGTGGTGGCATAACTACAAATTTCGCCCCTCCCCCCCCTCCCTCTCCCAAAACAAATTTTCTTGAGGTCCCAAAAATGGTTCTTGTACTAATGAGCAATCAATAAACTTTTCTTTCAATACAAAAATTTGATTTATGTCTGTTTTTAATTAAAAATCTAATTCTTCTTGTTAACCATCTGGCATTGATTAAAATTATCTGATTATGAGAGTTGGATTTAATAAATTCCACTAAACGAGCGCAATTTGCAATTTTTCAGGTGATCCAATAACTAAAAACCAATCAAGTTCAAAAAGCTTAATTTTCAGACGAAAACAGTTTTCTACCGATAAAACGGCGATTTGTAATGATAAAGTATCACGAACTTCGAATATATTTCGAAAAGTTTCAATAGTTTCAAAATAATCTGAAAAATGTCGAATTATCAAAGTATCTTAAATATTCTAGAAAGTTCTCAAATATAGAATTATCCATATATGTATAATTATGTATATGTATCAATAATTGTTTATTTAATTAAAGATTTTTACCTTTTTCGGTCGTGTGACATCGTTGTGCGTAAATCCTACATGTTTCAGCAATAAATTGCAATCATCAGGGTGATTTAGATTATTCTTTTATTAGTCACATATAAGTATCACACTACACGGAAAAAAAAAATTCTAATATGAAGAAAAAACGGATTAGTTCAAGAAAATTTGTACATCATTTTTCAGCTAAACGAAATTTTTCTCACCACAAACTTTACGTTTCTCAATTTGAAATTATTCTAAAATATTAAAATAATCTTTAATTGTTTGATATGAGAAAACTAAATTCTTGATACAAGAAAACGTGATTACACAGAGAATATGATTTTCTTCATGGTTAATTCTTATTTCTTATTTACAAAATCGGTTTGTTTGTAGAAACCGATTCTTTTGGTTGAAAACTAGAAATTTTTATGATGAGAAATCTCGTTTCTTTATTTAAGTATCATTTTCTGTAAATAAACAAATATTTTCTTGCTGGAAAACACATATTTTCTTGGGTAGAGTAAAAATTTACCAATCTATTGTTTGGATTTTCTTGTATGCATTCGTTTATTTCTTATAAGAAACTTGCTATTTCTTGACTATAGAAAACAATTTATAAATCTATTGTTTGTGTTTTCTTGTATGCATCGGTTTTCTTCTTCCAGGGAACTTGAATATTCTTCACTAGAGAAACACTTTTCTTGTGACAATGCAATATTTCTTCAGGTGTGGTTACGCAATTTTTCTTCGTTTCAGAAATATTTCTTCAATTTGTGAAATGGTTGTTTAAAATAATACAAACAATGAAAATTTATTTTTATGTTTTTTTATTCTACCATCAGATACAGAAAATATTTAAATACAAATTTGATAATTTCGATTATTATTTGTTTCATTATATTTAAATATAAATAATTATAATTTTATACATAATTTTCATAGTCGTTGTAATTATTATAATGTTAAGTTCAGACTTTCAATTTTTGTTTTTTAACTAAGAATTTAATTATCAAACATTATTACAAAAAGTATCACTATATCAAAAAATTTTGTAGATTTTAAATAGATAATAAATTTGGTTTAAATATTTTAATTCCATTTAGAAGAGTAAATCAAATGATTTAAATGTGTTAGATTTGTTTTCTTTACATGTAATAAATTCATATTTTGCCTTCTTCTGTGCCAACATAATTAATGCCAAATAATTTTTAGCGTTTTTTTTCTTCTGTAAAACAGGAAATAGGATTTTTTTAAAGTAATTCTCTTGTATTTTATAAAAGAAATATATACTTACCTACATATGTTTTGAACATCTGAGATATTTTAGTATCGAGCAAGGCGGGAGAAAATATTAAAAACATTTTGAAATGTTTACAGAAATCCTTTTTCTGTTTTCACTTTACACCACTTTGAAGTGGAAACCCCACCGTTTAAAAAATCTAAGTTTGTTCACTTTTAACAAAAGAAAATTTTCCCAAAATCCCACTTTCAAAATCACAAAAAAATTTTACGTTTTTCACTGTTGAAGGTTCGTGATAGAATGCTTTTTTTGGTAAGAACATTCATTATATAATGTATATAGTAGTACATACAATTATAATAATTTAACAATAACTTTCTCGTCTCAAGAAAGGCTTACTTAGTTGAAATATTTTATTTTATTGTTCTGAGAAACAAGCTTTTCATATTATGAAATAATTTCTTGTATTAAAAATATTTTCTCAGATTAAGAAATTTTTGTTCAAATGAAAAATGCGATTTTTAAATAATATCGTTTAAGAGAAGAAAATGTTTTCTTGTCCTGAGAGACGTAAAATCATAGTTTTCTTGTTAATAGAATTTATTAGGGAATAGTTTCTTCAATTGAAGATTCGTTCTCAGTTCAAGAATAACATAGACAAATTAGTTGTTTCAAAGATAGAACAAATTTTTCCTTGTTGTGCCACCTAATTAAAAATAATCTAAATTATTCGGAATGCTGTACTATATTTTCCAAATTATTCCATATTCTGAACCATACTAGTAAACCGGCTAATCAAATTTCTAGGCACCCAACTTCATTCATTTCAGCAATAAAAAAGAACAAAGTTAGCAGAATGTGTACAAAATGCCCTAATCTCTCAATCTCCCAAACCATAAATAATTAAATTTGAATTAAAACATAAAAATGCTTTTATGAAATTCATTTATTTATTTCAATATATGTATTAAATTTATAAAATGGATGATTTCAAGAAAATTGGATAATACCTATATTTTGAGAAAAGGTTCTATTTCTAGATTTAAGAAAAATTCAATCTTATCATTTTCATTTCAATAGTTTCTTGAATCAAGAAATTGCATTTGTATTGATGAAGAAATTTTTTTCTTTTTAAAATAACCAATTCCAGGAAAATTGGACAATATAATTTGAGAAAACAGTCAATTTCTAGTTGCAAGAAAAATTGAAAACAAAACACTCGTATTTTTCTCCTTTCGTTATTTTTTTTTTCAATCAAGAATTTTGAGAAGTTATAGATGCAAGAAACTAAATCTCAGATTACAATTAAGCAACAAATTTTAATTCAAGAATTTTTTTATCATTTCAAGAAACACAAATCTTACATGAAGAAAAACGCGAAAGAAATAAGAAAATTAGCTTTTATATGGAGAAAAAGTACATTTTCTTCAATTAAAAATCCGTTTTCTTCGTGGTAACAACTCTAGTTTTTTCCGTGTAATGCTTATTACATAGTTGCATTTCTTGACGCAAAATGATCCGGATCAGATCAAAATTTATATGTGAAGCAACAACAACATTTGAACCAACATCGATTTTGGATCACAAATGGTGATCTAAAAATTAGTTCAGCTATTAAAATGTAGTTGAACGGTATTTTGTAAAGCGACAAAGAATAACATGAATACAGTACGAATATGAAGAGGCAGATTCAAAACAAAACGAGACAGAAAATTGAAATTTGGTGTTTGTTTGTTTTACACATTTTGGTGTCGTTTCATGAGACATGATCTGATCTGGATAAGATCAAACGTCAAGAAATGCGGCTTACACTGCACTTTAAAATGTTTATAAGTTAATGACCATGGACGGCTTATTAACTGGCGAAGATTTTTTATAAATTTCCTATGTTAAATAAATACTGTTGCATTGTTGTATTCATTGTGTTTTAATATTAAGATATTTAGATAATTAAGTGGCAACAACCATGCCACAGTGATCCAAATGGTTCATTATGATGTGCATCTGTCATTGTATAGCCATTGTCATCGTCTATCTGTATAGATAGCTGTATCATAGAGTGTTAGAATTAAACTTAAATTGTTCATTTAATAGAACGTTCGGATTTTGTTTATTCTCTTTGTAAATTTCATATGCTTCCAAAGCATCCATGTAACTTCCCTTAGTGCAAAAATGAATTGGTGTGAAGTTTGTTTCGAAATTAGTATAAGGGTGATTATACGTGGTCAAATGCCGCGCAAAATTCGATTTTATTTTATTTGACTCATTTCTGGGTATGTGTTCCTTGGGACTCTCTTCAAAGGGTCGTCCAGTTTGGTTAATATAAAATTTGTCACACGTGCCACATGACAATTTGTATAGCCCAGTTCTTTTTGTTAACGGTTTGGGTATATAATTCTACTTTAAAATTTTTTGAATGTTGTTGGTTGTCCGAAAACTGACCTACCTGACCTAACTGGAATACCTGTATTTCTTAAACTCGTTTTTGATGATATTAGGAAAAATGTTTGTGTATTCTACAGAGACGAATCCATTGATTGTTTGTGTGTCATTAGTGTCATTGGTTTTCTTCACTAATTGTTTGCCGATAAGTTTATCGATCATTGAGCTTTTCTACCCGTTAACTACTGCTATATGTTTGATAATATGCAATTCTTCATGATAATTTGTTTCACTAAGGGGAACTGTAAGCAATCTATGTATTAGACTATTGAATGCTGCCGATTAATGAACTATTGGGTGGTAAGAATCAGCATGGATGGTGGTGTATAATTATCAATCGATTATCGATTACCGAACACAACAAAAAAAAATCAAACCACCAAAATCTCATTTCCCCTTTATCTTCGTTCATTTTCTTGTTAGACGGGCTCTACACCAGTGCTACATCATGAGCCGGGACGATGCAAGAAGGCGTGCGTCGTCACACTGTCTATTAGTTCCATTAGAAATTATGAATGTGTCATCCCCATATCTGGCGTAAAATATGATATTCTTACTGTAAGGGTTGTTTTCGAAGTTATTTAGGTACACATCAGCTAATAATCCAGACAGTGGAGAGCTCATTGCCAAGCCGTCTTCTTGTATGTAAAACTCGCTGTAAATGTGAACTAGTTTTGTTTTAATATTATTTTGATTAAACTTATCAATTCGTTAATTTCATGTATGTTAAGTTTTGCTGATTTTAGTAGATTATCTTTCAAAATTTCAATGTTTTCGTTTATTGGGACATTTGTGTACAAATTCGTTATATCAAATGAAGCCATTCTATACTGTTGGGTTACATTGACCTTCACTACATTTTCAATGAATTCCTCTGTGTTCTTTATACTCCGGTTGTTGTCTAAACCGATGTTACATTTAATTAAATTTTCTAATTTTTTAGCAACTTTGTAACCTGGCACGGTGGTATAGTTGATTAAAGTCCTTATTGGAACGCCTTCCTTGTGGATTTTAGGTAATCCTGTGATTGTGGGGTCTGAGCATTTATTGTTTTAATGTATCTTCGGGTTCTATCATTTAATAAAATTTTTAACTTGTTGATGGCCTCATTCAGTTCCTTGACATAACTTTTAGTAGGAGCACGTGCGATTTTAATGATGTTGTTGTTCTGTATGAAATTGTTGACCTTCTGTATGTATGAGTTATTAGGTAATGTGGCGAGTGTGTTGCCTTTGTCAGCTTTTGTTAAAATTGCATGATTAGTACTTAGTTTTCTTTTATGCTCTTATCATTAGTATAATTCAGTTTAAGATGGTTTGGCTGGTTGCTTTTGATGATGTGGCGGTTAAGTTTGTTATTGATGAAGACGCGTGCTTCGTTTTGGGTTGCGGTATATCAGGTAATCGCTTTATTGTTGCTTTAGCACAAACGATTAAATCATTTGTGTTCCTATTGAAACGAGGCACGTTGTGATTTAGTCCTTTGTTGGGTGTGTTTATCTCCTGATCATTGAATGTAATGTTAGTTTTATTAGCGACTCGTGTATAGAAATCGTGTGTGCAAGTTCTATATAGGTTCTCGTCAGCGTGTTGTTGTGAGATTATAACATTAATCTTCCTGTTGTGTGCAATTAGAATGGGGTGTATAATACCACGTACTTGCACGTTGATGTCATTAATTATTGAATTTATTAATACGGGATGTATTTTGTTGAGCATTTCGAGACGGGGTTTATATAATTCTGTGTTCAAACTGTTTTTTTTTTTTTCTGTATAGATATCTAATTTCTTCTTGTATCCAAGAATTGGACCAAAGTTTAATTCTAACACTTTCTATGATATAGCTCACAGGTAGACGGTGGTAATGGCTCTACAATGACAGATACACATCATAATCAACCATTTGGATCACTGTGGCATGGTTGTTAATTATCTAAATATGTATCTTAATATTAAAACACAATTAATACAATGAACAATGCAACAATATTTATTTTACATATCAAATTTATAAAAAAAATTCGTCAGTTTGTCACGGGAGTTCTATCTTGTCCTATATAGACCATTTTTCCCCAAAATGAGTTATTAATGTATTCTGATGTTTTCGACCATGCTCTTTCAGAATTTTTGGCTAAAATTGGCTCTTACAGTTTCGAAGATAATATTTTTTGTTTTTGTCTTATATATATTTTGTGTAAGTGTTCCAGATTAATTTTTTCAAAAAGCGCAACGAAGTCACAAGACGGAAAAAGGTAGAAATCTTTAATTAAATAAACAATTATTGATATATATACATATATATTTATATCGCATGACTTGGAGACAAACACACACATATTGGATTATAGAATTATCCGTAAATATGTAAAAACAATAAGAATCCTATACCCCCATTTAAAACGAAAAAATGGACGGTCTTGAATAATTGCAAATAACCTAGAAATATCGAAATTTTTGACTAATCTCGAAAGGTCTACCAAATATTACGACTCAGCCAGCAAGTTCCCACATCTTAATCACAGAACATTTCCGTACAAAATTCGAAAATTTCAAAAAATCTTGAATAATTCTAAAAACGTCGAAAACTTAAGGAATGTGTATAATAGGTAAATTCCGAAATAATCTCGATTACCCTAGAACAATTCTAATAACGATTATATACGAACCAGTAACGATTTTGAACGATTTTAATAATACCGAAAAATCTGGGTGTATTGATAAATAATTTCGAAAAGTCTGTAACAAAAATCTACAAAATTTAAGAAAATTTTTAAAAATTCCGAAAAGTCTTGGAATTGTCGAATCATTTGTCGAATGTAGCTGTAGCCCAGTAAAAATAAACTTAAACGTGATAGTGATGGTGAACAGGAAAAAAAACCTACACGCCCCAAACTTTGCCCAAAAAAGCTCTAGAGGAGAAAGGTGGGACAAAATGGTATTTTTATTTTCTAATTTAATGGTTTGTTCTAAAGATTGTTTTGTTCCTTTTACGTTTGGCTTCAACATTTTCGATAATCCAGATAATCGACTAGATAACTTGAATTTATTCGCTATTCGAACAAGTAATTATCGAATATTTGCAAAGTCTAATTTAATTTTATTTTTACCGCTCCGGTGGCACAGTGGTTAGCATGCTTATATGTAAAATAAATGTTGCACCATGCAGTACCACAGTCAATGCCGTGAGTAGTGATACACAAGTGTAAAGTAGGAAAATATAATTGTATTACATATTAAAAAATATAAATTGGGCGTTGGCCAAACTGAATCCCTACAGAACCACTATTCTTTGGTTGTTGGAACGAATCATTTTGTGGTATATTTGAATTTGGGTTTCGCAAATATTTCATTACCGACACTAAATTATTATTGCGTCGCTTATCATATCGCTTTCTGAGTGAATCCAGTATCATTACACTTAAATTAGACGTTTGCTCAGAAAGATTTTTGAACAAAAACTGGTAAACACCTTCACTAGTTAAAATCGTAGCCTTCAATGATTTTAACACTTTCAAAATATCTTCTAAAACTTTAAAATCGACTTCCTCATAAAAATTATTTGTTCCACAATGTCCGAGAGCGCTTTTTGAAAGCATGGTTTCAATTTTTCCAACCTTTCAATCATGAGAACAAACGAGTTCCACCGAGTTTTGACGTCAAGCTTTAGCATCAATTTTTTATTTCGTTACGAACGGTTGACAATTTGAAAAACTTAATCAGTTTACATGGATTATTCAATTCCGTCGAAAAGATCTGCTGCTGCTGCCATGAGCAGTTTTCTCTAGGATATCATTAAAAATGTCACTGCGACTCGATACATTAAGATCGCCATTGTCATTACAATCTGATTCTGTATCATCATCTTCATCGGAATCGTTCGCTTCATCGCATCTTCTTCATCTGATTCGCCGTACTCGTACTCGGTACTCAGAATCATGACTATCGCAGCCGAAAGTTACCGGCTAAAATTTTTGAATACAATAGTGTTTGTAAAATTTAGTTCAGGCGCTAATAACGTGTGAGTGGTTCTTCGGAATCGTCATCTTTACACAGTGGTTGTGAATTAAGCACTGCCTCAATTTGCTTCAGGAAAGTCAGCTGTTCTTCATAATGCAGGTTAGTATTTCCAATGATTCGTCTTGCGACATTCAACTGATTTAAATGTAAATATATAAGTAACCATTTATATGACCGTTGGATGGTTACCTAGTAAGATTTTAGAATGCTTCGCATCGTATAAATGGAAAAAGTTTACTAATTTGCCATTTGTTATTTGCAAACCTGTACGTAAATTTTGCTCGCAAACCGAGAATAGAGAGTAGAATAACCGCAAATTTTTAGTAGTGATAGATGTGTGTATATTAGTGGCCATGTGAGTGTTGTTTAATATTTTATGATATTGACGTTGAGCTAGACTCACATCATCATCACAACCAGACAAAGAAGCTACCCCATCGACGCACTCAAACAAGGCAATACTTCTTCTATCACAACCAGATGATAAGTTCGGGTTTGTATCGTTATCCAAAATAACATAAAATTATGTAGATAAATGACATACATTTGTAGTTTCCTTTTGTTTTCATATTGTAGTTAACAAAAATTTAATGGGGTATAACTTTGGGGCACTTTACTTTGTATTTTTTGGTATTTGGGAGGGGGAGAATTTTTCATTCGGGACTATGATGATATCCCGATAAGTTCTTTTTAAACATCGTGGATACCGCATACAGCAATATTTGAGGAGACAAAACTATCACTCAATGGCAAGCCATCATTAAATCCATCAAAATCTCCTCACAACAGACCCTAATTAACAGAGTCCCAGTCATACACAAATGAAGAAAAAACATTGCGCCAGGTTTATTATTATATGAAGAAAAATAAAATTCCGACAAATAAAATTTGGGCGAGGTAAAATCTCGAAAAACAAAATCTCGAAAAGTATTTTCCTCAAAAAAATATCTTAAATAAAACAATAAAAACTTAATTAACTTTCACTTAACTGGGACGCCTATTATGGAGTAAAGTCTTTCGAAATGAAATTGAGATTAAATGTTATTGTTAATGCCGAATCCTCCATGCATTCGTCGAATTATGTTGATTCAACAACGAATCTTCAACACCGTTCGCACATAGTTTTTGTGAAACAGTATTTTTAAACCAGCGTCTACCAAGCCGCATTCCTGGCTAACCAATCAACCGATGATCACTTGTTCACCAGCCGTGTTCTCGATGAAAAATGACGAGCTGGAAACCATGTCTTAATTTTTTTTTATCGATCTGAAAAATACCTTCAACACCATGAATCTGCAAACAACAGCAGAGTGTTATTAGAATACATCACATAGTGAACCGTTTAATCAATGCCTGCTTCTGGAAACGCACATTCATCAAAAGGTTCAATATGTGTGCAGAGAAGGTCGAGAAGAACACCCTAATATTTTAGAAATGAAACCTTTAATAATTATTAATTGTAATTCAATAGTAAAACCTCTAATATCGAAAGAAGCTTACACATGAAAATATTTTAAAAATGGATTGGCGGTAGCTTACCTCCCATTTTGTGCTTTATTCTAACCCAAATATTTTGGAAAAGATTTTTGAAAATGAACAAAAAACTGATGTAGTACAACTAATAATCACGACAATATCACGATACAAAATATGAAATTTATTCAAATTTACAATTTTAATTAATTATTGGATTTTTTTCATTTTATTTTAAAATTTAATTTCCTAATATTTAATAATAAAATAATAAACGTGAAGCATAAAAAAATGTTTTAAATCGATATTTTCATTTACAATAAACGCTGATATATGTACATACTATATATACATAAATGTATGTACGAGTAATGCTATACAGACTGATTTTATAAAATCAATAGACCAGAATATTATTGTTATTAGGGCTTTTGCTATTATTTTAATTATTTATTAAAAATAAAATTTGTTTAGGGATGAGCTAATTATCTCGTAAAATTATATGTTCGGGTCTATCACCTGGTTTAATAATTTTAAAAATAATTATAAACAGACAAAATTCTCTCGTACATATACAAACAATTAAAAATTGGTACAAATTGTTAGGCAACAATTTAATTAAAATCGTTTTAAACCGAAGTTTAAACTGGAAATACTGGAAATTAACTCCACTTCCTATTTAAAAACCAACGTCACTGTGCCAATACATCCCTTATTTTTACGGATTGCCATGAGCTTTCCGGTTCATTTGGCATATCCTTCCAAACAAACAGTGAATAAATAAAACCTTTGTGGTGCGAAGAGATCCTACACTGGATTAATAAAATTTAACCAATCCACACAGGTGTGGCCATCACGCGACTTTAGAATTTTTGTTTTTAATTTCTTTTTATTAATTTTTTATGGAAATAGTTTTCTGTAAATCTTATACTTTTTGATATATTTGCCAAATAAATTGTCTGACCCAAGGGGGTGGCCACTTCCGGTTGGCCAATTTGGACTAAAATTCACTGGGCCCTCCAATTTATGAGAACAAGCTCAAATATGAATTTCAGTACAATTGGTTAACCCTCCGAGCCACACGGGATCAATTTGATCCTTACTGAAATTTGATATCCGCGATGGAAATGGGAGTCCAAAATAATTTTTGTATTAAGTTCTGGAATATGGTCAAGTATGATGAAACTTGCCTTTTATTCTCAATCGTATACCGGATGTCTGTTTCTAAAATTATTTTTAGATGAAATTCTTAAATATGGCGAACTAGAATGAAACTTAACTATTTCTTGACGGATTTTAGTGGGCTTTGACATATGTGTTGGAAATGGGATTCTAATACGACTTTTAGATGATATTCTGGAAATAGTCAATGATTATGGTGAATTTTGACGATTCCAACAAACACAGGGAAATGTGACCAAACAATTATTGTTGGATGATGTTGTGAGAAATCTGTCAATATTGCTTCTATAATGTTGTCTGTTGAGGTTTCTGTGGATCATGCAGCTGTTTATGTAGACACTTTTCTCGCCAATACTTCGCTTTAAACTTTCAGTAATGTTTTCTGAGTCATTGCTGTCAGAGCGGTAAGTTTGGCTATATAAAAAAAAAAAAATGTGTTGTCGGGCACTTAAAAAAATAGTATGTGGCGGATAGCACTCATCAATTTAAAATGGTATGCTATCAAAACATGTGTAGGGTCAGATTGCCCAGCGTGTTCTCCGTGAATCAAAAAATAAGTGTGTTCTCGAAACAAGTTCTTGAAGAATTTGATAAAATATTTATCCAACGGCTGTAAAAATTTTGTTGTATATGTGGTGGCAAACACAGTACAATTATTTCATTTGCTGCAGGAAACTCCAATATGTTGACGTTGCTGCAATGTGATAAATGGAAGTCCAATAATTAAAACTTGGACCTTTTCTTGGAAGGAAATGTGGTTTAAGCCAAGTGTAAAACTTGTTTGAGTTGACATACGCAGATTTACCACCCATATATACCACCAAACTGGGGGCACGGAATCTTCAATTTCGGTTTTCTTGTTTTTACTTTTAAAAACACAGGCTGGATGCAAGCAATTTCCCTCTGCATTACAGCAAGCAATAACTGAAATTGTTTCTCCCTTTTCAGCAGATGTTACTGCTGGTATATTTTAAGACCCTCTTTCGGCTATTATAAAACCAGGCCGATATTTTAACTGACATCCGGTTTCGTCCATGTTGAAAATGTGCTCTGGTTCAGCTATTAATTAGTGTTCGAGTAACATTTTTTTTTTTAATAAAATAAAATAATCGTCTATTTCACTACGATTTATTCCCTGGGTACAGTTTAGGGAAACTCCTTGGCATTTCATAAATATGTGAATCATGCTTTGCCAGCTTTTTCACCTCAGAATTGAATTTATGTGCTGTGCTGTATTGTATTTATGTGCCAGTCGGAATGCTATTCTCCGCAACTCGTTCTAAGCAAACAATCTTATCCTCCCAATGCTGGTTTCATAACATTTTTGTTTTTAAACTGTTTTCTTAATGTGGATGACGGGATATTGTATCGTTTAGACGCTGCTTTAATCGATAAAACTATATTTTCAATATTCTTAACTGCCGCTTTGAGATCGGATTCTAGATAAGCCCGACTGGAGTTCTATTTTTTTATAAATCGTGTAGGCATTTCTATAATTAAAATAAAATTAAAGGATTTGAAGTTCTGCAGTTACATATTTTAAACAACGGATATTCTAATATACCATGTATGGGGAGAAAATAATATCAGTGGCGAACTTTTTAAAAATAAAATTGAATTAAACAGACAGTGATTTTTTTAAATTTGTGTCTTCATTAGTATACAATACCAATATAACTTCCGACGCGTATTTCGAACAAATATTATATTTGATGTTTATGATGGTATAAACTGCGTTCAAAAATACGAAAATACAACTGAGTTAAATGCAGAATGTCAAACTACGTATTTGATCAATAAAATGATACAACAACTACTATAGTTTACCAAAAATGCATTGAGTAAAATATAATTCGCATTAGAAACACTCACAACTGTTATTTGTTTTTTGACATTTTTACAGTTAATGAAAAACGCGAAACTTTCAAAATTCGCTGTCTTTCGGATCCTTATCATGTTCGAGCTGTGGGCCAGATTTGAAAGTGGACAAACTTGTTAGTAAATATGGCATAATCATTGCAGACGTCCAGTTCTACAATAATGAGATTTATAATATTAGAATTAGTGAAATCGAAGAAAATATTAAATTAAACGAAGAGGTTTTTTTATTAAAAGCTTTAATAAATTATAATAGTTCCTTAAAACATTATAACGAAATAATAAATAAAACGGCCCAATAATAATAGGGAACTATACCACGATTTAAAAAAGTTCCCCGTGTTAAAAATTGATCAGCATTTTGTCCGCAATTTTATTTTATTATAAATAAATAAAATTAGTCCACAATATCAAAATAATTATCATAAAAACCAATAATGAAACACTAAATTCAGAAATTCATCAAAGGATCATGAATATATCGCATCCAATAACAAATAATAATTCTCATCATATTTTAATCAAATTAATAATGTTTATAGATACACTGAGTACGCTCATTTTGGCCAACTTACATCCAGAGACATCTCTATGAGCTGGGCAATCTTCGTTATAGTGAAACACTTTTTTTTTTTTTTTTTAGTAAAGTTGCCAAGCTCAAGTGGAGAGAGCATGTCAAAAAGAAAAAAGAAGAACTTAACATAAAGTTCAGAAAAATGTATTGGCTCATGTAGCGGCTCTGTGCTTACAATTCACAATAAGCTGCTGCTATATCGGCAAATTTTGAAGCCGATATGGACCTACGGTATACAACTCTGGGGATGTACCAAGCAAACAAACGCCAAAATGATACAGACGTTTCAAAACAAGGTTCTTCGTAGCATCGTCAATGCTCCGTGGTACGCAAGAAATGAAGACCTTCACAGGGACCTAAATAAAAATGCATGCCACAAAACACGAAATAAGGCTCCAGGAACATGGAAACCCCTTATTTCGCCATATGATAGATAACCCTGTCGTTGAAAGAAGACTCCAAAGAACGAGGCCACTTGACCTAGTGAACTTACCAAACTAAAATTAGTAAATAGGTTTAATTAATTATGGGACTAACCAGTGTGTTACACCCCAACAAACGCGAATTTTACTAGATATATAAAAATTTGTATTTGAAAGAAAAATTGCTAGATGAGCGCAGTCTCAGTCGTAATAAAATAAATTGAAAAAAAAAAAAAAAATTAAAATATTTACGATACACAAAGTAACTTAATTTGATGTTATTGCACCTTAATTAAAAACGGGGCTGGTTACCATTGTATTCGATACTAATGGTGACAACCATTGTATTTGATGTAAAACTTGCATAGAAATCGCTTTTCCGAACTAATTAATAATTACAATTTTTTCGAAACAATGACTGCATCTAAATTCCGTTTCCGATCCAAATAATAATTTTACTGATTTCGAAGCAAGACTAATTGTATCATAAATTGATATGCGATGCTAATAGCATCAAATATTATAAAAATTTTGAACTGTGTAACATAAAAAACTGTATGTAGCTAGCAGAACCAGCCTGGGGCCTATAATTTTATAAATTAGACAAGTCCAGCTTTAAAAAAAGATTGTCATTAAGATAAAAAGGGTTGGGCATGTTCAGAAAATGTTTAAAAACTAGGATGTTTAAACTTAAAGTGGATGGGTAAAGCTTTTTGAAACAATTTTTGTTACAAAGATCTAAAGCGTTAGGTAAGTTGAACTCATTTTTGAAAACTGTACACACCAAAATGTCCACACACTCTGGTCATTTGTTTTAACCTCAGAAATGTTACCAGGTATAGGCTTATATTTTCATGTATTTGATGACTGGTCGAGCTTTCCACGATTTTCATTATTCAGATAAAAAGGGTTCGGCTTTCACTCATTTTTAAAAATTTTTTTAAATAACCCAAAATGGTCAAAACTGATGGTGCACTATGTCTATTTTGCCCAACCTCTGAGATGTCACTAAGTGTGGGCCTATATTTTTATAAATTTGACAGGTCGAGTTTTCCGAAAAATATTTTTTTATAAAAAAAAAACAATTTTGAAAATTGTGATAATATCCAGAAATTTGCAAAGCTGCTCCTACACTGCCGCCATTTCCCAAAATTTTAGAGATATTACCAGGTGTTGGTCAAAATAACTGTCGAACATGCCCAACAGTATTTATCTAAATACCAAAAATCGTTGCGGAAAGCTTGGCCCATCCAATTTATGAAAATATGGGCCCACTGCTATGGTAACATCTCTGGGATTATGGCAAATGGCTATAGCAAAGTTGCAGTTTTGTACATTTTAAGTCATTTCCACAATTTCCAAAGTTTTATCAAACACCTACGACACTGTTTATCTGAAAAACAAAAATTGTTTCAAAAAATTCGACTTTTTCATTTTATGGAAAGATGGGACCACCCAAACCTGTTTACATCTCTGAAATTATATGAAATTGCCACACTTTTTCATCCTTCTTGCATTTTTCATTAATTCGTTTAGCTACACTTTGTGTGAAATACTGGTAAAAAAAAGTCCGAGAAAACAAATCAGTCGAAAATTGAACAACCAATTCAATTGGCCGATGATATTCCTGTGGATTACCAACCACCAAGATTAGATACGAAAGAGTTCACACCATCCAAAGGCCACAGTATAATTATCACAAACAAATAAATTGGGGATGGTTTATACATTCAATAAAAAAAATATTTTTTAAAACCCCCTCTAAGGTTTACGATGACAATTTGTTCAAATTTTCGAACAGTTTGGTTAACTTATTAATTAAAAATGTATCTCCAAGATTAGAACCCGGCCGCTTAACATTGGTTCTTTGCCCATTGGAGACCATAAGAATATAGACGAATGTTGATCATAACAATATCCATAAAACAACGAGAACTTGTTTTCTTTTGCCCACCAATTTAGCAGTAACGTAACACTGCCCATCAGTGTTTTAAGTTAAACACTGCCTATGAGATAATTATGTCTTCATCAGAACATTAACATTTTAAAAATTTTAATTTAATTAAATCAACAAAACAACAAATTTTTTCAGTAGAAATATTTAAATTTATTATTTAGGTATAAACCATTTTACAATCCGATGGTTATATCATCTGATTAAATTTTGCCACTACCCCTTTCCTCTTTAGAAACAACAAATATTTATATCATTCAAAATATTTCCTTGAATTGCGCCTTAAAATTAGTTTTTGTTATGGTTGTTGCTGCAACAAAAAAAAAATATACTTTTCAAGTCAACTGAAGTGAGTAAACCAACCCCCAACGAACTAAACAACAATAGGACAGTATACCAAAAAGAAACGAAAGTAAAATCTGGTAAGGCCAATTAAATGTAAGCCAAAAATAAAATAAATAAAATTCTTTTTTATTATGTTTAGAATATAATCAAAAAACCAAGTTTCTATATTTATTTTTGCTGTTGTTGTTGTTGTGTTTGTCCCTGCTCGCAATCTAGCATAATAGAAATGATAATCTTAATCAAACAAACAATGAAAAAGGTCCTTCTTCACATTCTTTGTACTTGTCATTCTTATATGAATATGCGTATGATCATCCTTGGAGAGAGTAACCATCACCGAGAAATCTCCATCCCTATCTTCATCAATAGGATCCTTTCACATATCCATACACACCCACACAAAATAACCTTAAACTTTTTCTCGTTTTGTTTATGACAAAAGAATTACTTCAAAGAAGTTGAAATTTTTTGCAATGTTTGTTGTTGTTTTCTTGATTTTTCTTAAACAAAAACAAAATTCACATACATACACACACACACACACACACACACACACACACACACACATGCAAAAAGTGAAAAAAGGTCAAGACCCAAAATTCTTTCCTTTCTGAAGAAAAAAAAAACGAAAAAATTGGAATCCTTGTTTCCCAAAATGTTTGTGTCTAGATGATGAGGTTTTCTCTCCTCTCTAAATATGTGATATTTGTCTGTCCTGGGTTTTTGGTATAATAACCGACCGACCAAAAAAAAAAAAAAATTAAACTTTAGCAGAAAACTAACATAACAGTAAGTTAACTCTTTATTTATATTAAAACGAAAATTGGGAAAAAAACTAAAAAGAGATCCAGCAAGCTGAAGAAGACACCAACCCCAAACCACTGGAATTGTTGTGTTCAGAGTTTCGTAAAAACAAAAAAAAGGACAAAGTTTTTTTTTATGCTACTGCTGTTACTTGTGTGTTGTGTTGTTCTTCTGGTTAAAATATTTGCGACATCCTTTTTCTGTAAGTATGTATATGTTATGTGTATACATATGTATTGTATTTGTTGTTGTTTTTGTTTACTTTTCTGAACATGATACTTTAATTTTTAAATAATTCCGCACCAAAAGCATACATACACGATGTCGACAACAACAACAACAGCAGGCAAAAATGGTTAGTTCTATTTTGCAATCTGAACGCATACTTCAAATGTCTTAAGGCCATGAATTACAAACAAAACTCTCATATTGCATGTTATTATTGAAATTTTGTTTGTTATTATTGTTGTTGTCGTTCCTATTTGGTGCTGCTGATGTGTGTTTGGATATCTCTGTTTTTTATTTTCTACCAAACGATCTAATCTGTTGTACTCTATAATATGTGTATACAAAGGCACATAGGAAGAGCAAGAACAAACATGTTCGTTCTATATACAAGCTATGCACGACAATTTTTTTTTATTTCGAATTTCAACATTTGTGGGATTTGTACCGGCAATATAACCAAAGAAGGATTTTTTGAATTTTTTTTTGTGTTAAATTAGTGAAAGGAAAATCTGTAAAGGTCAGTTTATTTTACAGTTAAATGTACTCGTATGAAATCATCGTCATTGCCCGAATCCTTAAAGGTTAAATTTTCTGTTTGGTTTGTGTTGTTGGGTTATTTAAATTTTGTAGATTATAATAATTGGCCATTAGCACGTAGTTGTTACGCACTGCTAGTTATAATGGCTAGTGACCGTATTACAAAAGGTGTACAGCAATGTTTTGAAATGTTTTCATGATTTTGTGTACAAATCAATTCAGTTTATTGAAAAATCGTAATTATAGTTTTATTGTTCACACGTTTTCCTTACAAATCATGGTTGACACTTATTCAGTTGGTTTGTGACATTAGTAGGATGGGTAATTAAGAGATACTACTATATTTACATCGAAATTCTCTAGTTTGTGTCTTTCTGGGTGTGAAATTCTGCCAAACTCGTTGCAAAAAGAAAAGAAATGCCTAAACATATATTGTATAATCTTAGCTGCTAACGGCCTATTCGCTTCTTAATATTCAATTTAAAATGTTTACCTTAACATAAACTGTTTAAATTTCGAATTTACTTTGTTCCTTAAAACCTATATTTTCAGGGAGCAAATTATTGGTGGCAATTTTGCAAATTTATAGCTTCTAGAAAAAACTTTAAAATAACAAATGCCATAAACTTTAATTTTAATCTAAACTTGTCAACAGAAATTATTCTTCAAATGTGTTAGAGAAAGTCAGAAAGTTTTGTTACAATCATTATGCTAATTAAAGAATTATGCTAATTAAAGTCGTTACAATTTTTTTTATTTTCTTAAAATTTTCAAATTAAAAATTAAAGAATTAAAATATTACAAAATCTCAGATATCGCCAAAATACTTTATTTAGATAAAAAATTTAAAAAAAAAATTAGAACGACCCAGTCAAGTGTAACTTTGTATAATTCGTCGGAAATGTATAACATGGTGCCGGCTTTCTGCGATGTTTCAAGAAAATTTAGAAAATCAAACAACCTCTTCCCTTTTATCCAAATCTAAAAATCCTTCTTGATAGATTATATTCTATGTCAACTTTGTTGATAGGTTATTATGGTGCCAGCTTTCTACAATTTTCTCAAGAAAATTCGGAAATTATTTATTTACATGTCAAACACATTTTATGAAATCATTTGAAACATGCTCGACAATTTTTTTTTTCACCGTTTCAACTTACTCTGCCCGATTTATATTAGATAAACTGGCCAATGATAACAAACAATGATGAAATATTAAAGGTACACCCAAAAAAATAATTGTATGCTATTAAAGAAACCAGCTATTTATTTAAATAAATCTTCGTCACTATGTAGCCGACGAATAAATCATTAACGAGATATAATTGATTTAATCAAATATCAAAAAATAAAAATATTAATTTTATTATATTTTAATAATTTGTCGTAATAAATCTATTTTTAAAATGATTATACTTCATTTTATTAACCAATATTCTTTAAATTAATTGTCTGATGTTTACTATAATTCCTCATATCAAAGAATAATTTGTTACCATTGATTTTTACAGTCAACAAATATTAATTAAATAAATTATTTATTTTTAAACGTTGTAAAATAAGTTTAAAGAATTTAATTTTATGTAAGAAAATTCCTTAAATTTAATTTTCAGTTTTCACTATAATTCGTCATATTAAGAAATATTTTGTTAATAAAGCGAATTTCCACAATTAACAAATATTAATTAAACGAATTAATATTTTTTAAATACCTTAATAAAATATAAAGAATTTTATTTAGTTTAATGGTAATTAATTCATAAATATATATATGTATAATTATATATATATATATATATATATATATATATATATATATATATATATATATATATATATATATATATATATATATATATATATATATATTAGGGTGGAGTGAAAAAAAACAAAAATTAGGGGGGCCCCCCAAAAGTTACCTTTTAGTGCCAAAACCACCTGGTTAAAATATTTTTAAAATTCATTAATATTTACCGATGGTATTTTCCATTTAAAGTATGTTTTTTCAACTTATTGCAGATTTTTAACTTAAAGACCGACAAAAACCACTTCGAAACCTAATTTTTCGGACTCGCAGGGCCCCAAAATCGATAAATTACTAATAATGTCAAGGTTCAACATTTTCATGATTTCTATACTTTATTTTAATTACGCAAAAGAAAGTAAAAAGTGATGGACCAAAATGTTGTTTCTTCTCCCTAAAAGTGGATAGTGGGCGTTTATCACAGGAGTGGCATTCGAGACGTTAGTAATTTCAATTATTAAACGGTATTCTATCGGTTTCTTTCTAAAGAATCATGTACTTCAGGATTTTTTGTATAATGAAAGTCTAGTTGAATTCGGCTAAAAAGAAAAATTTCAATTGGAAAATACCACCGCTAAATTTTAATGAATTTTAAAAATATTTTAACCAGTCATTAACGACACTATAAAGTAACTTTCTGAAAGGCCCCCGTACCAAAATTGTAAAAAAAAAATTTTTCACTCCACCCTAATATATATATATATATATATATATATATATATATATATATATATATATATATATATATATATATATATATATATATATACATATATATATTATATATATATATTATACATACATATATATTATATATTATATGTAACGGCTTATTTCAAATTTCATCGTTTTTCTAGAGAGGTAGAAAAAGTTGAATATTATATTCATTTTTCACTTATGCCGGCTATACTTGGTACGGCTTGCAACTTAACTGAAACTTAAATTAAATCAAATTTAGTGAGGTTAGAGGAGAGATTATTATTATTACTTGAGGGCCATGTGGGGGCTCAAGCCACCCCGCACTGCGACCTAAAAGATCTTTTGTGCATTAAGCCCTACTTAATTATCCGTCCAGTCAATATTCAAGGTCTTAATGAACCTGATTATACTGCCTAACGGTACGTGATACATACTATCTGGGCTCATTGCTCTCCCTCCTAGATGTTTTAATTATCCGTCCAGCCAATATTCAGGCCCTTAAAGAACCTGATAATACTGCCAACCGGTGTGTGATACATACCATCTGGGCTCATTGCTCTCCCTCCTAGATGTAATAACATTTACTTCTGCTAGAAGAGCGGTAGCATTGGGACTCAAGGACATCGAGAGGGCAGACCCACTCTCGTATATTCCTATCCATGCCTCGTCTACCGTTTTGATTTTACTGTTGCGAGTTGCTGGGACATACTATCTGGGCTCATTGCTCTCCCTCCTAGATGTTTACTGTTAGAAGTACTTCTACACGCGTTACATACTATCTGGGCTCATTGCTCTCCCTCCTAGATGTAATAACATTTACTTCTGCTAGAAAAGCGGTAGCATTGGGACTCAAGGACTTTGAGAGGGCAGACCCACTCCCGTGTATTCCTTCCCGTGCCTCGTCTACCGTTTTGATTTAACTCTTGCGAGTTGCTGGGAATAAAAAAGTCGCTTGTAGGTCACCCAGGTTTACTACAGGAAGGCTAAATAAAACTGGAGGGTGCCTGGTATCCAGAGTCCGCATATATAGACTGATTAACCTATCAGCCATTCATCCATCGGCATATGCTGTTCCACCTTAGATTAGGGATTTTTTGTCAAGGTTTTCTCCTTTAGCGTCGTACTTTAGCCTGTCACCAAAGGCCACATTCAGCCTAATGGTTACATTTACCGGTGGTTGCCACGAGGAGGCAGTACGTACACCTGCGCCTACTGGAAGTTTACGGAGCCCCTTCCAATATACGCCAAACCACCTAGAGGAGAGATAGAAAACGTTGAACATTAAAAAAGGTAAAACAGCTTAAGTCGACTTAAGCTGTTTTACCCTTTGAGCACAGATATACGAGCGCTTAGCCAGGGTTTGTTGTAATGTAAGGCCAGAAGTCGAGATATTATATATAAGAAATTATATAGGTAATATGTATTTATTTAAATTAACAATATATAAAAAGAGAATATAAATAAATAATATAGAAATATATTCTGACCTAACAAGACCAATGGCTCTAATTTTTTTCGCGGTTATCAATAAATCAATATAAACAATAGTCGTACATTTTTTTATCACTGTATTTCAATATAATTCAATTATTTTTCAATCACTGTAGTTCAATATAAATACAATTTAATAAAAAGAACCATCAAAAACTTATTTCAAGTAATTAACGAAAGGCCGGAATTTAGAATAGATGATCTTATCTTTGAAGTTTTGCTATTAACAGATCCACTGAGGGAAAAGCATCATCAAACTTAGTTTCTATTTTATAAAAGAATCGTTGAATGAATTGCCACGGAGCTTTGCTTTCATCCGGATATTTTACGTTAAGGACATGGAATAGCTTAAATGCACAATCGACTGCCGATAATATAGTTGCGCATTTATATTTAATGTTATCGCATATTACAAAATATTGGTTCTCAGAATACCAATTGCTTCCTATAATAAAAATGCATGGTTGCATTTTCTTTTTCTGTAGCATTTTCATTTGATTTTGTGTTGCGATGAATTGATCTACTTCTTGGTTCGATTGGCATAAAACCATAAAAGAATTCTGTGAGTCTTTAATGGTATGTTTTCTTATTTTTTTGGATGTCATCTCCATCGCCTTTGTGGTGGGTTTGATTACCGCATGCAAAAGTAGCAGAATAATAGAGAACCGCGAATCTAAATATTAGAAAAAATAATAGTTTATAATTGTAATAAAATCATTTAAATAAATTTATACCTGGGCTAGTATGTTTTTGTTGCTTAAATTCCTTTAGAGTTTGTTTAGATGTTTGTTCAACAATTTTTCTGTCCATTATTAGAATAATATCCGTAAAAAATCGTTCAAACTTTAAAAAAATGTTGTCTGAGTTTGGAAACATATGTAAAAATCAATGTCAAGTAGCTTTGGTCCATACGTTTGTTCATATGCTGGCCATTCTTCGACAATTGATGATATGCTTTTATCATTATTAGCCAAAATCCAGTTGCAGCGACATTCAGCTGATGCTAACCATTTATCTAGCACGTCACTTAATAATTTGTCGTCTCGATTATATTTTAGATCCATGCAGAGAGCTTTTCCTTCAGCAGAATCTGTATTTAAATCTTTGGGTAAATATAAAAAAATAATGAAATGAATGAAATTTTTGTGGATATTAAATATGTAATATTATGTAAATTTTACTATTTGAGCAACTTGATGTGTGGTCATTGTCACTTGATTTTTTAAATCGTTTAGCTTTAGGTACAAGTGATGAACTGCGTAGTTTGGACATTCTATTATTATATCTATCATACGCCTTTCGATTTCATATTCGGTCTCCGTTTAAAGTATACCGACTAAAAGTACAAAGATAAAAGATTTTTTATGTACATAGTTTGAAATGTTAATGAATTATACGACAACTTATACGGTAATTTCTCCGACAAAACAATTTTCAATATCATCAGCTAATGACTGGCACTGGTTCACTCCCATATGTATATTGTAATTAATAAAATGTGAAACAATAATATCCACCAAAGTATACCGGTTTTCATCGGATATACAAATTTTATTCTCTGAAAGTGCCAATAAAGATTTTCCTGGAACAGATCCTTTCAAGGTATCTTTTAAGTATACCTGAAAATACGATAAAATTATTATATATTTAATATTGATAAGTGCTTCTTAGTGGTCTTACTTTTTTCATATTATCCAAAGATTCTAGTTGTTTCAACCCGGAATCATTAAGCACTGTTGATTCAGCTTGAATATTTTTTGAGCAACAACAGGTATGTTCTTGAGTGCGTATTCCCTTTAAAATAAGGGTTAATATAATAAAATTAAGATAGATATGAAATTGTAGATTTTACCTGTAAGATTAGCCATTGTTTCCAATGGTGCGTAAATTTGACTCTGGTTCCCAAGCTTTCAGTTTTTAATAGTTCGTTGACATCGTGTTGTTCCATGTAATTTAAGGTTTCGATATTAATTTCGTTTACTAGACAAATTAAAATTTATTTTTCGCAGTACATATTTATAATTTAATTAGCCATAAATATTACCAGCCAAAGTAGAGTATATATTAACCAGCCCCCAGGATTTTAATATGTTCGAAAGATCGTCGTTTTCCATTGTAGATTCGTTGTCACACGCTTGTGATATAATATTGGAAGTTTGATTTGCATACCCATCATCATATTCTTCAATTGGTCCGTTTATGAAACCTAAATAATTTTGGTTTCCTGCATCGTATGCCATTGTGTTCCTAAGTAATTCTTATATTCTTTGCTATTGTAAGTTAACTAGTAAGTTAAATCAGCATGATATTCAAATTAATCTACTAAATTTTACTTACTTAACTTAGAAACTCTTATTAAATACGAATTTATTTAAGGAGTGCGTATTCGTTATGTAATAGAATTGATGACAAGAAAAAAATGAATTTGGAAATAGATTTTTTGTGACAAAAAAAAACAATTACAGAATTGTTTATGGAATATGTTTTTGAAATTTTTATATTACAACAATTAGTACAAAAATATGGTAATTGTGCTATTTAGGCCCGATTGTATAAGTGCGAATAGAATATACATATGTATATCTACGAATTTATTGTTACTTTTATTTTGGGAACTGATGATAAATTCGATGATATATCTTCATTCGGGCCTTAATGTATTTATTTTACAATGAAAGATTATTTAATTCAATTGAAATTATGATAATATTTTTAACCGAATCATGCTAGATCCATTGAAAATTTTAGTTATTTCTAAGGGTGGGCTATCAAAATATTCAATTGGAAAAACGTTATTGAAAACTGGTGTATTGTAATCCGGGATTGTATAAGCAGCATAATGGTTGTTGTAAGTTCCTAAACGAATTTTATCACATAAAATATAAACTTTATAATTGGATAAATTTATACATATTTCGATTATTTTAAAGATTGAAACCTCGTTCACCTGCATACTTAAAATCAAACCCGTTTTGTATAAAGTCCCTTTATATTCTAGCTGCTTGAAGCGTCTAATATTAGATTCACTCGTATTTAGCGCATCCAGTAATGCATTTGCTATAAGTATATCTCGGTTAACTATTTTATGCTGTTCGTCAAAATCGACAGTCGTTTTAGAAGGTGTTAAGAGAAATTTACAAAATTTCATTTGCATTTTTTTAGCAATTGTAACAGAAACATTTCGTCTAGAACTTGTTGCATGCCCATATATTTTTATTTCCTTTAAGCTTGCTTCAAACCTAAAACACCAAAATTGACGTGGTGGGCCAGATTTTTTAATAATATTTGGATAGTGTAGAAGGTTGTGATGTTTAGGTTTTAACGTGTCATTAAATAGAGTGGTGTATAGAAAATTATGTTTAGCTATGCTTTCTTTCAATATTTCGATATCTTCATTACTATATCTTGACAATAACAAATAATCTATAATTTTTAGAAATAAAATAAGAAAATTCCATATTTCATCATTTTAAGGTATGAGATCAGCAATCATCAATGGCAGAAAGTGTACAAATGCCATCATTTCCCTTGCTGACATATTCAACCTTTTTTTCTTTATTTGCTCTATTTTTATGGGCTGTGACTGATTTCCAGTCTCAAGCGACCCATAATTAAAATTATATTTTCTGTAATTTAAATCATTTAAAGTAAATAGCTGTTTAATCTCTAAAAACTGCAAAAAAATATTACAAAGATTATAATGACACACACCTTCAAATACATCGTGCATTATGTCAACGCTATAGTTTTCTGTAACTTTAAATGCCTTTAATTGATTGAAAATAGAATTTTCTTTTACGCCGGTTAAAGTTATATTATTAATACCCACATCCTCGTTATAATTTAATTCATTGCGAAGTACTAAAGCGTTTACATTTGAGCAAAGATGAAGATCTGATTTATGAATTTTACAGAATCGACAACAATAATTGGATGAAAATTAAGTTGTGAATCCCAAAGCAGTGTGTACGGCCAAATTGTCTCCTAAAATCAAACCTAATAAAAAACGCACTGTGAAGCTACCATTGGATGTAACAATTTGTAAGGGCTTCTCTTCTAAATCTTTAAATTCTTGCATTAGTGGATATAGGCAACGATTTGTTCCAAATTTTTTCATATCAGCAGCTTTGACGATACCTGCGGTAAAAATGTTTGTGATATTTTGGTTAAATTCCAGTGTTGGAAATACATATTTTAAAACCGTAATGCTTTGCGTACCCGAATGTGAGCCTAGCGGATTATTAATTTCCATATCATCAATATATAAGAAATATGGTATCAAGATTTCAGTTTCCCCAAATCTTTTCGTTTTTTCTTGCCAAATGTCACCCTGAATAAAATGACTAATAATTGAGTTCGATTTATGCGTATCAGTAAATGTGAGGGATTTTGACAAATTGTCATTTTTTTCAAAAGTTTTTTTAAATTGAAACCGCAAAGGTAAAATTACACCGGAACTTTTCAGCTCATTTAAAGTTAGGTTTCCGCATTCATGCACGCTTGCTATTTCATTATTAATAGTATATTCCTTATATGGGGCTAAAAAACCATTTTCACTTAAATACTGAAGTATTCGATATTCAGTATCACAATAATGAAAAGGGGTTTTGCATATTCCTATAAACTTCTTTAACTCTGCATCATATTTATGTGACATATTTTCCAAGATTTTCTCTAATTCTACCATTACAGGTTCCATTATACATTTGCATACACTTTTTTGAATTGAAAGGATATCTTTTGTTGTAAAATTATTTTTCTGTATTAGTTCTAGTGAGAATAGTAAGGATTTTTCGTAAATTGATTGTTTTATTTTTTCAAAATCAATTATAATTTCATGCTCGTTGAAAGATGTACTAGCCAATTTCTCTGTTTTATTAAATTCAATATCAAAGTTATTAGCTCTGTTTGGTAGCTCTGTTGGATTTGTATCCGAACTAGTTTTCTCGAGTTTTCTCGAAACACTCGAATCAAACGTTTTAACAGTATTGTGTTTATTTTTGGCGTGCCTCTTAAAGTTTCCCAGACTTTGAAAAAACTGACCGCAATGTTTTTCGACGCAAGTATAATTATCAATACGTTTGAAATTATGAAAATATTTAAAATGACTAATAAGAGTTTCTAAATTACTAACTTTTAAATTACATTTAAAACAAATCATATTAAATAAAATAAATACACTTGTAAATAATTTAAATAGAGACTTCTAATATAGAATATAATGAAAAAAAAAAAAAAAAAAAAAAAAAAAAAAAAAAAAAAAATAATAATAATTTTGTGACTATATGGCAGTACAAATATAAATATTCAAATATGAATACATTCAGCGTGCAAAATGAGCCTTTCGTCTAGAAAAATAAGAAATTTTTAATGTAAAAGTTAATTACATTTAGTTTAACAACGAATAAAAAATGCAAGTACATACATATCATCAGTGTAACAAATTTTAAAGTGAAATAAATACATATATAAAACTATTAATTGCTCGCGATAAAATATTCGATCATATATGCATAGCAGGATCAGAGAAATAAATTGATCTAGCTATTTACATTATGTATTAAAAACTCAACAAAAACGCACAATTTATTTTTATGATGCACTGCCAAAACAGGCCAAACCAAAATCTAACTGTAAATGACTACATTTTCTAGTACAAAATTACATATTGCGCGGCACTTAATTAGGTACATTCACTAATGGCGAAACAAAACTATTTCGATTATAATTTTCGATTACACTATAAAATATAGATTACAATAATAACATGTATTGCACAAATAATATTTAATATGGCGACCGCACTAACAAGAAAAAATTACCTTATTAACAACTGATTATTGTAACGGTATTTCCTATAGTTGATAAAAACCTTTGTAGGTATATTATTTTAAACTATCAACACTATCACTAATATTTACAATAATATAAACAATTTGTGCAAACAAAACATTCTGTGTCAGTCATATATGTGTGACATAAAAAATAGTGTTTTTCCGGAAAATTTGGTAAAAAAAACTTTTTTTACAGTACCGCATTAAATTTTTTCGAGATGTAGTATCTAAGTTATGTAATAAAATTACCATGGCCCAGATGAAAATTTTGTTGAAATTATCGTGGCGATTAACGTGTTAAATCGTACCAAATTCGAATATCCCTTCTGTTATTATTATTATTATTATTAATTGTAGGGCCATGTGGGCGTTAAGCCACCTCGCACTGCGACCTAAAAGATCTTTTGTGCATGAGCCCTGATCAATGATCCGTCCAGTCAATATTCAGGCTCTTAATGAACCTTACAATACTGCCGGCTGGTATATGATACACATTATCTGGGCTCATTACTCTCCCTCCTAGATGTTGTAGTCTTTGGCGGAAAATGGCTGGGCAATAGCACAGAACATGTTCCGCTGATTCCGCTTCCAGGTCGCATAAGCGGCATCCATCTATCGTACTTAGGCCCATTTTCTTAAGATGATACCTTAAGGGGATGTGACCTGTGAAGAAGCCAGTAAGCAGCCTCAACTCAGGTTTCCTGAGTACAAGACACTCCTTTACCCTGACTGACGAAGCTGAAATAAATTTCTTCGCCTGTCGCAAACCTGGAATTCTGCGGCAATAGGAGGACTTTTGCACATCCTCCCAGCGTTTTACCGCATATCCCTTCTATAGAATATTTCGTGTTTTATGGAGAAGCGTAAAGAATTATAAATAAATTTTTTTACTGGGAATAACAATTCTTAATATAAAATGCATCAGAAATAAAGATTGTACTTTTATATTAAAGAAGCATTTCTTTATACTACATTTTAACAGTTAATTAACTTTATAATAGATGTAAAAATTGTATTGTATGATAAATGCAATTTTCTTCAGTTGAAAATTCCTTATTTGCTGGTTTAAACATATTCGTTAATAAAATGAATAAATAATTACTCCTCGTAAATCGAATAGAAGAATTTTAATAAATAAAACAAAATATTATGCATTTAAAAAACAAATTCATTCAAAGCAACAATTTATTTTAATTAATCACATTGTGTTGCATTGACGAATATGAGTGAAATTACAAAAAAATAAACAACTAATATTGTATTGTATTGGAGAAAATTGTGTTATGCTAATCATTTTTTCTTTTTATTAACGAATCAATTAATTAGTTTTTTTACGAATAGATCGTCGTTAATAGCATACAAAAATTTTTCTCGGTGTATAAACTGAACAAGAGCGATAACTAGAAGCGACGACCTCAGAACACATTTGTCTGCCGGAGAAATCTTTAATTGATTCATTGATATGTTTGATTGATAAATAGTTTTGTACTAAGAAACCAAAAAATTATTGAAAAACCAAATCTTTGATTTTTTTTAAATAAATATTTGATTGATTTTAACGCAAAATTTGTAATTTTAAAATTAATAAAACATACAAATGATTTGTTAATGATGTGTAATTATAATTATTTTTTTGTCAATTTACATATACATATGTATGTATAAATATATATAGTTGCTGCTTGGATTGACCCCGTTTAAGCACAGCAACTACAACACTTATTTTAGTTTCACTCTCAGTATGAATTTTGGTAGTTAAAATTAAAAACTTTTTAGTTTTAATTTATTTATTTTATTTTAAATTAATTTAATGTTTTTAAAGAAAAAAATGAAACTCCGAGTTCAAGCTTTGTACTTCATCTAAATTGACAATTTTTTTTTTTTTTTAAATTACAATGTTCGTACAAAATCAAGTTTTTTAAAATAGTCAGTTTTCCCCAACTGGCACACATACTAATTAGCACGACAAATTTATAGCAATAATTCATTGATTAAATTTATAAAATAAAATACAAAATAAATGTATCTCGCTGCTAGTTGGTTTGGTGTACGTGAGACATGATGGTAATCACTTTATCTGTTCACCAATACCTCGATCATATATTGAATTGCATTTTATTATATGAGTACGGAATATTTTGTATTTTGGGAATCAACAACAATAAATGATTTGTAATAGGGTGCAGTTGGGTAAAATGAGGAAAACCGTGATTGGTCTGCAAAGAACATATAATTTTTGTGTGGAGTCAAATAGAGATATGAATAACAATGGAAAGCTAGAGGCATTAGCTAACTGTTTGCTAAAGTAACTACTTTGATTCCGTTAATTATAAAAATTGTACGACCAATTTTGTGAAGTCATCTTTTTTGGCAAAAAAAAAAAATTGTAACCGGTTATGGGCACCCTTCGAAAATTCGCTGAAAATGGGATTAAGGAAAATGCACCTAATTTGAAAGAATTTCGAGGTTTATTAATGTTAAAAAAGGCTTTTTAAAAAATGATTCAACTTCAGTCAACTTCGATGGCAGAGGCTTCAAACAGATGATGCAAAGTCGATATCATCATCAGATGATGGAGAGTTCATTTTTTTTAAAGCGTTTGGCCGAGGTTATTGCCTTCTTTTTATTCGAATATTCTCAATACAATGCAGTCCAAATAGGAAAAATGAATAAACTGTGTAACAAATGCAATGCAAAAAAAAATGGGCTAATAAACCAAACGAAATGTGTTGTGCTGCCGGCAAAGCTGTTTTGCCTTAGGTTATTGAGCCACCACAGTCAATTAAAGATTTGTTGTAGGCAATAACCCACTCTCAAAGCATTTCCTAAATAATATCAGAAAATATAATACCATCAATGACATGCTTTGGCGCGAATGAGATTAGGGAAGGAAATTTCATGCCTACGTTCAAGGTGCAAGGCCAAATATACCATCCCATCGGAAGTTTATTCCCTCCATATAGACAACAGTCCTGAATATTTACAAATATATTTTCTTTCGCATCAAGGCCAATTATCTGCTTGGACAAATATAATGCCTAATCTAAAAGTGGAATTGATCGGACAACTATACAAAAAACATTACATGAACATAATCGTTACGTTCAAAGTTTCAAGTACAACCTTGAAAAGAATCCAGGAGCAGATAACTTAAAACTCATAAAACATGCAGAACGACGGCCAACAAATGAACATATGGCGGTCGCTATAGTGCTCCAACTACTTATGAAGTCGCTGTGCTTTTAGTTGATGAAGATAAACGACCAAGAGATATTGTGTTGCACTACCGTTACGGACAATTATCACGTACAATAGAATTGCATCGGTCGTATGATGCTTTACAGTACCCGTTGATATTTGGTAGAGGAGAAGATGGGTACAGCCTGAATATATGCCATACACAAATTCGCCACGTAATAAAACAATTACCTGTACGCAGTTTTATGCGTTTAGGCTAATGATGCAAAACGGTAGCTTTAATATGCTCCATTATTACAAGAATTTCTTCACATTTGATCTGGTCCGTATCAGATCATGTTTCAAGAAACGACAAAAACAAAAATTTGTTGTTGTTTTCAATGTAAACTTTGATCTGATCTGAATCACTATGCGTCAAGAAATGCGGCTATTTGTCGATATGATGGCAAAAATGATTTCGGTAAGGTTACATTACATCAGCACAAATCAAGCAAAATTAAGAGATGCAGTGAATGGAAATGTAAAATATTGACGCCAGAAATATGGGTCAATATGCCATACTGCCCTCAACATTCACCGGATCACTAAGGTACATGCGCGCACGCGAAAACCCAAGACGCTATGACCTCTGTCAAAAATTTTGGCAGACCAGATTTATTCAATACCTTTACGTGTAACCCTGGATGAACTGAGGTCAACGAGGAGCTATTTTCTAATCAAGATCTTTTGATAGGCATGATATCATAGAACGAGTGCTAAATTTAAAAATGAAAAAGGTAATGAAATTGTTAACCCAAAATGCTATGTTCGGTGACACAAAGGCTTTCATATACAGCAGTGAGTGGCAAAAAAGAGGGTTACCTTATGCATATATTCTCCTATAGTTGCAACCAAAAGAAAGTAGACTCTCTAATATCAGCTGAACAACTAAACCGAGATGTGGATCCTATTCTCCATGACATAGTATTAAAAATATGGTATACGGTCCCGTATGGAGAACAAAACATGGCTGCTCTTTGCATGGTCAACGGCGTTTGCTGTAAAAATATCCTCGGAATTTAATTGCAGAAACACAAACTGGAGGCGATGGTTATCTGGCATACCGTCGTAGAAACCCTAATAATGGTGGAGTTACTGCAACTTTGACGGATTGTTCCTTATTCTCCTGTATTGTGTAGGAGATTTAATGCCCATATCAATGTGGAGTATTGTTATTCGTTCAGGCAATAAAATATATATGTAAATATATAATTAAAGGATCGGACCAAGCCACTGTTTCAGTAGAAAACAATCACAGAGGCTGTTTGGAGACTTCTAGAATTTCACATCCACCAAAGATATCCAACGGTTAAATATTTGGCAATCCGTTTAGAAAAAGGACAGTAGGTGTAGTTTACGGCACACAATCTCTAACATATAGATTCGAAAAACCACCGTCAACAACACTCACGGCATTTTTCGAATTATGCAGAAATGATCACTTCGCGAAATCCTTATTATATAATGAAGTGCCACAATATTACACCTGGGCTTATAAATAAGTTCTCGCGAAGGAAACGTGGGCAAGACGACGAAGGACACCCGGTATTAAAAAAGACTCTGCGCTTGACAGAATTTATAGTATCCTTTCTAAGGATACTGTTGCAATATGTCAGTGGGCCAACTTCTTTTGAAAGCTTACAGACTTTGCCATCAAAGTGCCTGAACAAAATGGCCTAATTAAATTTGGCAGCGAGTTAGGAAAGACTGTAACAACTCTTAATGAGTTGATATTAAACATTTATCCTGGCATAGACAAGAGGGCTATCGTATCTGCAACTAATTCTTCTGTTGACGAAATTAACGATGCAATTTTAAAAAAATATTTGGTGACTTCAAAGTATATTCCTCGATAGACACTGTCATAAATACAAAAGACACAGTTCACTATCCACAAGAGTTTTTGAACAGTCTAAATCCTTCAGGATTTCCACCACATTGCCTTAAAATGAAAGTTGGAATACCAATTACTTTATTACGGAATCTGAATGCTCCAAATTTATGCAATGGGACAGGACGGCAAGTCAAATCGTTGAGAACAACATCATCGAAGCTACCACCATCACGGGCCCAGCATCTGGACTCCCATGATATCCACACATTTACATTTTTCCTTTAAACGATTACAATTTCCTGTAAAAATAAACATACAAATATTTAGGAGTAGATTTTATGATAGGTAAGAATGTTTTTCTCACGGCCAATTATATGTCGGAATGTACGGGTCGGGAAGTGCAGAAAACCAATTTATGTTAGTTCCAGACACAAACAAAACCAAAAATGTATAGTTTACCCGGAAGTTTTAGTAAAATAGATAGATAAATAAATAATGTACCTATACGAATTTAATTTTCAGAAACCTTAAATGTATATTTAAGTTGGTCTGAATATTTGTTCTGGCTGCCTATCTGAATAATTCTTTTTTTTTATATAGTTACTGTAGATTGGACACGCGTAGCGGCCACAGGCAGCTAGTATTTTATAAAATCAATCATTGTTTGATTGTTTCAAAAATTTATTCATTAAAATTTACAAAAGTTTCGTGTTTTAGATAGCCGAGTTCTATCGATTTTCGTACGTAATGATTGACACGTTGACGATCACCCATTTTCCGATTGTTATTCAAGAAAATTTGCCACGGATAAGCCTAGTGGGTTGTCACTAAAAATGTATTTTGCTAACATTTTATTCGTTTATACAATAATTATTTGTTTTAAGTAATTGAGCAATTTAATTAAATTCTTATTAAAGTGAGTAAAAAGTGTACACATACATAATTATTCCGGATCGAAAAGTGGAAATACTTACCTGCTCATAATATTAAACCACTTTTCGAAATTTGTTTTATTGAAACTGCTTTGAGAAGCTTTCGCTAAGTTAGTGTGTGACATCCAGTGTGACGCAAGCAGCTCAGAGATAGGTGGAGGCCTATTTCAACTGGATAATGATGGAGCCGAACGACCAATTCCCTATTTTTCTCAAAAATTAAGTTTTTTGCCGCTGCTCAAAGTGTGAAGAGATTTCGAGCGTATGTAGAAGGATATCCGTTCACCATATATGTATATCGACCATGGTAGTCTGCGCTGGTTGATGAAGCAGAAGAACCCTTCGGGACAGCTCGCCAGGTGGAGTCTTAAGCTCCATGATTTCAATTTTGAAATCGGGTACACAAAAGGTGCTGATAATAAAGTAGCAGATGCATTATCCCGAGCTTATTGCGAGGTGATTTATACACTTTTAAACGAGGATAAGGCAAATAACATATAATCACCCAACTTTGCAGTTTATGCCGTTGTAAGAAACGCATCAACAATTACTGTTCCAGCAACATTGTATGTAGATTTAGATTAGGATGCATTTAAGGAAAACTCATATTTGGAAAAGATTCAGTATCAAAACACAACTATCGAGTAGAAAATGGGAAATTCCTAATTTTATTGCCATATGGTGGACCTGTTCGAATGGAAATTAGTTGTACCAAATATGTTAGTCTCACATTTGGTTCAACAAGCACATGATTCAAAATCTTCTGGGCATGTGGAATTTGAAAAATGTATCGAGAAACTACAGAAACAATTCAACTGGCAAAATTTAACTCGTGACGTCAAACAGTACATTCAGGCATGCCAAATTTGCGAAATGAGCAAGGCAAGCAATTCTATTTCGAAACCATCCATGGGTATTCCAACCGAAGCTCGTCGTCCTGGAAGAACCTTACAGTTCGTAAGGTCCGGACATATCGTACAGTTTTCCATGATAATTAAAAATTTTCTGAAGTAACTGGTAAGTTTTCAATCAAATGATATGCTTTACGACCACGAATATGCGAAGTCAAATAAACAAATTTAACAGTGGCATCGATGTTTGGTTTATTATGTATAACATTTTTGAAAACATCCCTAAATGCCAACCAGTCATTTTCACAACTACTAAATGTAGAGAGTTTGAGCTCAGGTAACTTTACTTTGATAGATGAATTATTTTGATCCATTTGAATACTATTGGTGTATGATTCAAAATTAATTGATTCCTTTGGTTGATTTTCCAATTTTTTAATTTCATTCAATTTATACAGCAAGTGGTAAATTGAGTGGTAAATTGAGTAGTAAATGACGCAAGTTTGTTTCGGAATTGAGTCAATTAACTCTTGAATACACTCCGTTAAAGTTTAAGTAATTCTAGCATTTGTTTTGATTTTAATAAATTTTCACTTCCGATAGAGTTTTCAGTATCAGACATCCTGAGTCACTTGATAAATACGACCGACAAAATTATTAAAAGGATCAGATAATTTTCACAAAAACATTTGGACTTACATAAATCAATGATAATAGCAAAAATAATAATAAATTATAAATATTCAATGATTAATACTGCAATGTTAAGTAATGTAGTAAATAAAAATTGAATTTAAATTGATTTGAATTTAACAAATAGTTTGATCTAAATATTTATTCTTATGAAATAATCTAAGTTTATTATTGTAGAACGAATGTAAAATAATTTATTAAATCGTTTAAAAGTTGATTGAACTTACAGAATTTAATTCGGATATGTATAGAAGACCCTTGTGTTTGTAATTAACGACATCATTGTATAAATACTAAATCTTGTTCAATTTGGTTTATTATCCTGTTGTATGTCAAAAAGGTGACCGACGACACGTATTTTATGTAATACCTGTGGTAATACACATTCCAACCGACTTAAATATGAGATAACAGTCGAGTTGGTTAACTGCATAACCACATATAAAATGTTTCGCGTCCTTGCACGTTTATCAAGATAATGATTAATTTTGATTAAGCCAGTATGATCAATTTGAATATGCATGTGTTTAAATTGAAATAGAATAAAAAATATTGCTTATTCATATACTATTGTAAAGGAAAATCTACCAACGCTTCCGAACCTTTTAATCATTTCAATGACGATTCAACAAGAAGCGTTCGGTCGGTTTTCCTAGTTCTCTTTTGTAAATTCTTTGTTTAAATTTATAATAAGTTAGTTGTTATACGTCATGACAGAGATAAGAATAAAGAGATAGATTATACAGAGCAAATATTTGGCCCGCGACAGTAGTTCCACTTTTATTTTCAGTTTATATTATCAAAGCTTATTCCTGTAACCCAAAACTGTGCCATCTACTTGTAAATAGATAAAAACCAAATCGAATCAGATTTCCTCATTTTTTTTTGTTTTGTGTATAGCTATGTACATACATATGTATATATGTAAATATACGAGTAGCTACATACATACCATACAAATAAAATACAGAGCATTTCGTAATTTCGTATTGAATGAAAAAAAAAATAATAAAAAACACAACAAACAAAACACAATAGGAATGAATGAAAAATAATATGTATTATCTTTCATGACACATTTATTGGCGTTGTAAAAACCAGTATGATCATTATTTGGTTAATAATTTTTGTCTAAGGATTTTTGTGTTTTTTTTCGAGCTACACGTGTAGTGATCGTTCAATTCTAAAAATGATTTTTTATAATGGGTTCTGTATACGCCAGTGTGCTACTGTTGAACTAGTTTTGTGGAAGACGGGATTCGAAAATCATTTTCGAATAGAATTTATATCTCGTTTACAATTGGCCGTTTCCTGTTTGAACGTGTTTTAACCTTCACTTTGATATTTGATTGTTTAAAAAATCACTCGATCGATTTCGGCTTATTAGGCCATCATCAGGAGTATCTACTAAACTGTAAAAATAAAAATGTAGTTATATATATATATATGTATATATAGTTGGAAAAAGCAAAAAGTGAAACCAAAATACACAAATAAAAAAATGTTCTCGAAAAAATCACTAATCGCGCTTAGCTAATCCCTAGTCTGTCAAGGGTATTAGTGAGCTGGAAAGTACTGATTGAATAGAACAAAAGAAATTAGAACAAAATTTAATGATGAAATGTTACCCAAAAATTACATACATGCCGACATGCGACTTTACTCGAATAATTTTGAATTAATGAGAGTACACTTAGCCACTCAAGTTTTAAGTAGAAACGTTGCTTCTGCCATTAAAACCGCAGTCCAACTTAACAAAATGTGCAACGAGACCTAGCTACCTACTTATAATTTTATTGAACATTTTGATAAATTATTCGATTGTCTCAACTGTAGATCCAAATACATGGTAACATTTTTTATTGCTTTAAATGACTAACAAAACTATCAGAGAAGTACAGGAAGCGTCGAAACTAATTATATCCTTGTGATTCATGCCATCATGGGATCAAAAATTGTAATGAGTTTAATCACAATATTGCCAGAATTACCACCACTAAAATTTTGACACCATTTTCAAACTTATCCAATTGTGAATAAGATTTGGATATTCGTTTGCTTGAAACGACGGACAGTATACCGAATATAGATCGGAATACCGAAATAAATTCATCAACACCTGAAAAGAGCGTAAATAAGATGGATGTTCCACTTAAAAAATCATCTATGAGGTATTTTGTGGGTTTTCTAGCCTTAAAAACAAATGTAAAAACTAATTGTCCAGATGCATAAAGATCTTCGTTAAGGACAACAATTTTCGAAAGCCCGTCAGAAATTTAAAGTCGAATAATTCTTCTAAACATGAAAACATCGAATCCCAAATTGAATATTTTTATTTTTATTTATTAGTAGCTTCGATAAATTAAAAAAAAATATAAAGCAATTACAACAACAATTGCATTGGGTAAATTCAAAATTGGTTTAGCTAAATGTTTGGTTTTTAGGAGTTATCCAATGCAGACGTTGTTTTTTTTATTTAAGGGGGGAACCTCCTCCAGATATTAATTTTTTTGCATTTTTTCTTTTTTACTTTAAAAATTCATTTAGTATCTGGAGAATATATTTCCAAAGTTTCAAGCCCAACAGAAAGTCCTAAAGATCCCTAGGAAGTCACCGAAGTGTTGCGAAGTAATGCGTTCTCTTCAAGAACGAAAACTTTAATCGAGTTTTTCTTGAAACGTGTTTTTTTGCGCGCCGTGGAATGTAACTCAAAAAGTAATGGACCAATCAACTTGAAATTTTGTACACATATTCTTTAGCTTATCGGCCTTTGCACAAACCTAAAATTTCGTATAAATTGTTTAAACAAATATTGGTTTTAACGAATTGTTTATAAAGAAACACGTGTTTTTTTCTTTTTGTTCTCTAATTTTCAATTTAATTTTTTTTTTGCAACTTTTAGGTTCATGCAAAGCGGAATGAATTATTTTAATAAAAAAAATTTGTTTCGTTGATATTAGTTAACTACAAGGACCTGGCCGTTCCACGGCGCAAACTTTAGTAGTCTAGTTCGAGCACCTCTAGCGCCGTCATTTTGTTTTTTCTCACTCATAAAAATTTTTTTTTGTATTAATTTAAACGTCAATATTATTATGCAATTTGTTTCATTGGAATAAATTCTCTCAATTTTTTGTAAAAAATTATTGAAAACCAGTTGTCTGGAGGAGGTTTCCCCCTTAACAAAGCAATATAAAACTATTATAATTTTGTGAACCACTTACTTTTACTGAGACAGTCGAATTTAAATAGAAAGTCGCAGTCGCCTTTTTATTCCAAACTGCTTGTCGTCGTTTCTCCCGATAATTATATCTTAACACTTTAACACTTAATCAATACTCGTTTAAAACCCAATACTCATTTAAAAATTATATTTATTACCATTGCATCTGTTCAAATTTACGGTCGGTCGTTGACGCTCGAAGAAGAAGGACGTGTTTTTGTCGTCTTCTTCGAGAAAATTTTAATTTAATTAATTTTTAGTTCATTTTCTTTTCTAATGTAGTGTAAAGTGTTTAAATATATAATTTATTTTAATTTAAGTTATTTAAGTAAAAGTGTGTGCATAAGAATAGTGAAAATTGAAATATGGATAGAATGCAATCCATCGGGATGCATTCAACAGGCATTGTTTTATATTTTTATTTTTATTTTCATATTTATAGCGAAACAAGTCAAATTTTGGCTTTCTCGCTTAATAATGCATGTCTTAAATTTGTGTAGTTGGTGCATAAAATTCGAATGGTCAAATACATTATCTCGTATTTAAATTTAATTAAAATCGAATAAATAAATTTACGCATTAAATTTCTGTTTCTGTACATGAATATACAAGTTTTCGGTTTCTCTCTTTCCTCTTACGAGATTATGTATGTGTTGTATTTTTTGTTTTATGTGGAAACGACACAAACACATATATTCTTTATTTATATACATAAAAAGAATATAATTTCTATTATATAATTTCTATCAAGACAACATTGGTTCTATAGTGTTCGATTGTTGATATTTGCTTCTGAATCATGATACGGGGAATTGATAGGGTGTGCTCGGTAGATGTAGTTGCGCGGTCCGGTGGCGGAAATTTGTTTTTTATTTTTTGTTATTTCTCTATTTTGTTTTGTTTTTAGCACGTCATTCGCTAGTATCGTGGTGCAGCATCGAGTGACGTGCTGAGGGGCAGAACAAGGTAGAGAACTTTGTACAAAAAATAAAAAGTGAAAGGCGGATTTCTGTCGCCGGATGGCGTAGTTGCATCTGTTGAGCATGCCTTGTTGAGTCTTTGTATCATGCTTCTGAATTGTATTCACAGTCGTGTATGTGTAGTGTACGAGGTTATTTTCGGAAATATATACAGTAATATATAATATAGTGAAGCCTATTATATATGTATATAATATAGAGAAGGCATGTACCAAAACACACTATGTACACATCGATACTTTCCCTGCTGCGCACGTGAAGGATTATATGAAAACGTTTGTTTTCTCTATGTGCGTTGGTGGTTTTAGTTTTGTACTGTAATACGATTTTATTATTTTACTTGGCGTTGTTGTATTCTTTGTGTTTATAGTGCTCCTTATATACAATGAACTACACAACGCAAAATTTTCATGTATTCAATTCAAATAAGATTCTTATACTACGTATAATCGAGTAATTTTGAGTTGAATTGGAAATTTAATTAGAATTAAAAGTTTCTTGTGTTCGATTCTAATGGGATTTGTTTACTTTGTATTATCGAGTAAATTTGAGTTGAACCAGAAACTATTGTATGTAATACAGTGAGGTCTCGTTATAGTGAATACTGATTTAAGGAAATTGTAATTTCGCAAGGAAATTTTATTCGCCAAAGTGATAAGTGTTTATGTGAAAATATATGGTTAATAAGGAAATAAAATAATAAAACTTTGCATATGTAAATACACAACTAAATTAAATTATTAAATAATTAAATACATTTCTCCGGTTCCTTTGGCTGCGCTGTTTCGAAATTTCACTGTTCATATAAAAATTTTTTGTTTATTTAAGCATGATTATTTTTAATACGGGGTAGTTAATTTTACTGAACTGCACGGAATTCCTAAACTGAATTCATACTTTAGAAACTAATTAGTTCTTATAACTTTAATTTTGGGTACTGGTGATATTAATTGTAATTCATTCCAGAAAAGTCATCACAGATGAAACTTCTATACTTTAAGTGGCAGGTTCACGAAAATGGTTCATTTATAATAGTAGTTTTGAGTTAAACTGTAGTTTTTTGGATCGGTTTGGTGAAATTGGGATTCCGGGAAGGACTGGCACCCTATTGATTTTGTTTATCAGTTATTTTTGTTAATATGTGAATAGTATCTAAAGGAGTTCCTTTTTTAGTTCACTGATTAATAAGTTAAATTTCAGAATATAACTCAGTTCCAGAATTAATCATTATTAGAGGGATTAAAATTAATCCTTTCTAATAAAGAAGCTAATTTCAAGTATAGATTATAGTTTCAGAATTAGTAATTATTAGGGATTAAATTAATCCCGTGTTTCAGAATTAAATTCCAGCTTAAATCAACCTTCCAGGATCAACAAGGAGTGAAGAAGCTGAAATTAAAAATTGTGTTAATTTTGTAAGCTGATGAAATTAATTAATTGTTAAAATTTGTAGGGGTGCCAACTAGAGGATTTTTTAAATTATTTATTGAATTATTTAAGTGGCCTAGGCTAGGATTGATGCGGATGTAATTTTAAGTATACTTAAATTAATAAAATCTTAGGTGTTTAGAGGGGTTTATTTTAAGTATACTGATGAATAATTTAATTTGTTTCAGAAATTAAGATTGCTCCAGAATTAATCATTCTTAAAGGGATTAAATTTAATCCTAATTTTCAGTAACAAAGGTAGAGCCGGACTCAACGCTCCAGGAACAACAAGCAGTTAACAATCATGTAGTTTAGAAATTGTGTTGTCTTGTGTTGTCTTATTTACTAACTATCAACCGCCATGGTGTCTGGAACCGGGTTGAGTCTCTGTTACTAACATACCTTTCCTTTCCCTCGATTTTGTTATTCGTAAGAGGGTGTACGGTGGACCCGGCGTATCCGGGAAACTTGCCTTAGGCTTGGTCGTACACACTAAATCAATCAATCAATTGCATCTGTTCAAATTTACGGCAAAATAACTCAAATTTACAATAAACCATGCTTTTCAAATTTACGACGAAATATTAACTATTTTCTACGTTAAACAAGTTTTAGTAATTTCTCCCGGTAATTTTGTTGACGTTTTGAAATCTTTTAAAATTTTTAAGCAGACATATGACTTCTTGTGCTAACCTACCTATCATTTGTACAAGTGCTCACCAAATTTAAAGAATAAATGCTAAGCAAATTTATAGGTGTAGAAAATCGTGAATGATGAAAGATAGAATTTCTTAGGGTATATATATGGTAAGAGCTCTACTCAACAACGACAGTAATTCACTCAAAGTGTTTACTAGAATTACCGTATAATAGTTCACAATTTCTCGCCTAGGTGTACTATTTGCGACCGGGTTGGAAACCTTGACGAGTAGAAATGGAGTCAAAATGTTGTGTTGTGTGATGGGAACAAGCTATCGGTAATTTTGCAACATATGCTACAGGGTTCAGCCTGGACATAATTTGCTCCCGATACTTTTTACCCTATTGTTAGAATATAATCACTCTTCGTGGACGATATCACGATGCGACTTGTGGTTAGAAAATGAACCAATTGACATAGAATTTTTACAAAGATGACATCAAAATTTAACGCAAATTATTGAAATTAGGCATAAAATGAAAAGCCAGCGAATAGGTCCAGAGCCAATATTGGTGCAAATCCGGAAAATATGAACAGCTTTGAGAGGTAAGCCTCTGTTTGCGCCTACGTAAAATATTGCAACCAGAACTTGTATCTTGTGGGAGAGAAAGGAAAGGCTGCAAAATTTATCATTTTAATGAAATTAAGGTGTGGCAAAAAGCAAAATTTGAACAAATCTTAAATGATAATTTAGATACTTTAACGAATGGTTTATTTGTACATGTGAAAAGTGGCTAGTGAATTATTCAAACATCGAACTTCCGCTTCATGTAAAAATTATTTTAAGTTTAGGTAATAAAATTTGTCCTCCAACCATCGGTTCTTCAATTCCATATTTCAAAATTGTTTCAGATGTAGAAAGTGAATTTTTTTGTTTAAATGACAAAGATCGTGTAAATATTCAGAAGAACTTTTATAAACATTTTGACAAATTACAAAAATAGTACAAAATTTCAAAATCTAACGCCTGTTGAAAAAAGAATTAACATATATGAAACAAACAAAGTCTTTTTGAAAGATATTCCAGGGATAATGGTCACGAGGGCAGATAAGGGCAATGTAACAGTTTTAACTTTACGAACGGACTACTTGGAAAAAATGTACTGCTTACTAAATGACGATTCCACTTACGTACAAACTGTTAGACATGTCGACACCAATACAAACGAAAATAAATTAAATGGTAAAAGAATGGGAGAAATCTGGGATTATTGATTTGAAAATATGAAAAAATTTAACAAGTTACACCGCAGTGATTCCAAAATTAAACGATTTACCAAAAATCCACAAACCATATTTGCTGTATAAACCAATTGTAAGTTCCATAGATGGTCCCACATATTTGTTACCATCATTTTTTATCAATAATCTAAAACCTAGTGTAGGAAAGACAAATTCTTACATACAATTCCGAAAATTTCAAAAATAAAATTAGTAACGTTGCAATCCCACCAAATTTTCTGTTAATCTCTTTAGATGTTACGCCTTTATTTACCAACGTCGACAGCCAAATTGTCAAAAATATTATAAGTCAAGATTTGGAGAAATATAAAGAAAAATGCTAAGTCAAAATTAACAAAAATTCAATTTTTCAATGTTTTAGATATCGTTTTGAACAATTCTGAATTTTCATTTGACAACAAATTTTATAAACAAATTTTTGGCCCACCTATGGGCTCATCAATAAGTCATATCATAACAAATTTATTAATTGAAAATTTGGAAAATTCGGTTTAAATTTTTTGGATTTTCAACCTTTATTTTTCTTTAGATATGTGGACGATATAATTACGGCAATACCGCAATAAACAAAATTGATTCATTTTTGGAAACATTTAATTCGAAAAACGACAGAATAAAATTTACCTTAGAAAAAGAAGTAGATAATAAAATTTCATTTTTGGACATTCAGCTGATTCACGAACCAAATGCAAAATATTTTGTGATTGGTTAAAAATCTTTACGAAAAAATCAAAAATCTTTCAAAATTTATAACTTTAAAATTATAGGATGTGCAGCCACAAGCTTAAACAACAACTTGTTTTCTAAAATTAAAGGTAACACACCTTTAAAGAAACAATCAAACGTTGTTTATCAGCTACAATGTAGTTGCAACGCTATATACACAGGACAGACGAAACAATTTTTAGAACAAAGATTTTGCCAGAAAAAAAAAAGTGACGTAAATAAAGATCAAAATTTAAGCATTAATGCACTTACACGACATCTGAAAAATACAAACCACCAAATAAGTTTATAGATAACATACAAATTCTCGTGAAACAAAAAAATTTTAGATAAAGATCGATTTTGGAAATTCTACAAATTAAATCATAAAAAAAAAAAAAAAATTTAAATGATAAATATTAAAACATCTTTCGGGTAATGTTCGCCGTTCAGCGAAAATTCCAAAACTAACCGAACAAATAAAACCAACAAAACTAATATGGGCGAAACTACATCAGCACCCGAATTCCGGTTCGATGACAAATTTGTTATATGGGTTTTATCCAAACTCGTGAAACGCGATTCCGGTTTGATGACTGAGAAATTAAAACTCATAAAGAATGTCAAAAAAAAACATGAAATATTTTTCTAAGAGAAGTATTTTATTTAGATGATAACATCAATCAGCAAAAAATTGTGTCCACTTTTTAAATTTTAGAGCCCAGAATTTAAATTTAGAAGTCTAAATCTATTGTGCTGTGTGTAAAACTTACTAACTCAAATAAAAGATATTAGTTGGCCCGAAAGGGACTCACATACGACAACAGTTTCTTGTGTGTTGTTCCAATATCAAGCCACAATCACAAAAGATAATGAATGGGCCTATTAAATTAATCTGTTATAGTAAATCCCCAGCTGTTATTAGACTAAATATTATACAATTCAATTTGTAAACAAAACTATTGTAAAATTTAAATCATGAAACACAATTTTCCGTTTTGTAATAAAAACGCAAAATTTTGTGAATTATGTTATTTTTACTTTTCCCACTATAACGAAGTTATATTGGGTAAGAATTGTAATCGCGAAAAAAATTTTGTTCCAGATTTTCACATTTCTCGACGAATTAGGTTACCAGGACCCCGAAACACCGATCAGAAAAATGTCGTGTCCGTCCTTCCGTCCGTCCTTCGAGTCGCACATTTTTATTATTTTTGTTTTGCCTCCCATTCTCACAAATATTGATAGTTTTGGTCGAAATCTTGCACAAAGATAGATTTTAGTAATAAGCAATTTGTGTTAACTTTTAGGTCCATTCGAGTATAGGGGCTTTGACTTTCAAGTCAATCGTATTAGTTTAATTTTTTTTGTTAATTTTTCGAATTTTTTTTTTTTCTTAATTAATGGAATTATTTCAAAATTTAAATTTGATATATGCAACCTATGCAAAATGACCATATGCCACAACTGCGGGACCCATAAAAATCCTTGGGAAATAAAATAAATATACTAAGAAGATTGAAAAGCAAATAACATTCCTGGAAGAAAAATCTCTGAATCAGGAAGATATTGTTTGGCAATGAAAACATTATCCTAAACTATAGTTATATAATTACGTTAGACATTTATTGCTGCACATTTTTTTGTAATGAGCTCATGCTCAAGATTTAATGTGTAACTGACCAAAATTCTATGTGATTAAAAATAAATAAATAAAATAAATAAATAAATAGAACAGAGGGGGTAGCAGTGGAAGAGAAAACTGCCAAACAGATTTTCTCAAAAACTGGACCGACGATTTTTTTGTTATGTTGGTGATAAATTTGACAATTCATCATCTACTTCTTCACAAAATTTGAAGTCGATTGAAGCATTGCGTGGGGGTCATTTTAACAAAAAGGTGTAATTAAATTTGTTTGTCTGTTTACCGAGGTAATGTCAAACTTTTCGAAGAAATATTATTCTACAGTTAATACACTTTGCAAATTCTAGCAGTTGTTCCCTAGGTGGTTTTAAGATAAAATGAATAGATTACCGTGTAATATGAAATTTAAATTTCTATGATAAATTTACCTAAAATACTTTGCTGGTTGTAAATAATATCGTCAACATTCAAAAATAATTATATCTAGCGAGCTTTTAAATATAGCAATATATTCCCGTTTCTATGACAATTATATTTCTGATATTAACATTTCTGTGACGTTTTATTGACATTTTAATGATTGAAATATCAACGACATGTTGATCGATTTTTGAATTGCTTTAATAAAATCGCCTTTAAAGTTATTATTTCTGAATAATAAATTCCCTTGGTATTGACGAATGCAAAATTTTAAAAAGCGCCTAAGCGGACAAAAGTAAAATATGTGATAGGCTGTAACAAAAATTTGCTATATGAAGTTATATGGAAATATTGTCTATTTAAATTACATTTTTATTTATGAAAATTGTAATGATTGGAAAATTGAATTAATGCCATATGTAGTTTAAAGTGTGATTTTTGTATATCTGATTTATTTGTGACATTCTTATCATTTTAAATATGAGGAACTTGTACTTAAAAATTGCAGAAATTTCAAAATAAACTAGTGTTACCAAAAACATAAATGTTTTAAAAATATTAAATTTTAGATTATGTTAATAAGTTAAAGCGTAGCAACTGTGGTCTAATAAACATCCAAAACTGTTTAGTGGCCGAAATATATATTTATAGTGAGTTTAACATTAAATTTCTGCAATTTTTAAGTACAATTTTCTAATATTTAAAATGAATAAAATGTCCCAAATGAATCAGATATACTAAAATCACAATTTAAACTTCATATGGGATTAATTTAATTTTCAAATCATTACAATTTTCATAAATAAAAATGTAATTTAAATAGACAATATTTTCCATATAACTTCATATAGCAAATTTTTGTTACAGCCTATCACATACTTCACTATTGCCCGCTGGGGACACCGTTGCAATCGTCAATTCAAAGTCGTATATAAATCCTAATAGCAAATTATTATGGGAAGCTTTAAAATAATATCACGCCACTAGAGTGGCGCAGGTTTACGAGAGCTGGGAGATATATAAAATGAAACGCTATATGACAAGGAGGTGGGATTCGGTAACAAATGATAGTTAACGTTAATTCTGATTTTGTATTGTTTGTGTATTATTTTGTATTTTCGAATGGTCCCGTCCAGACTGAAGCACTGAGTATCGGCCAATTTTACATTATAATATTGTGATCTGAACAAACGGTACAAATTTTCAAAAAATAAATTTTTGAACATTGTGGATACTCTCTGAATGGAGTAAATTAAATTCTTAAGGACTTTCAACGGCATAACTGGCTCTAATTGTTACGGTCGAAGATGAAAAATGAAAAATACGACTTTGATTGCTGCTCAACACGTGTCAGTTCTAAATAATTTAACATTATTTGTGGATCTGTGATTTGGCGGTATGAGAGTAGAAGATTTAAATTGTCGTAATCAATTGTGATATTGGGGAAGAGGTCTCCAAATTTAAGAAAAGCCGTGCCATATTGTGCCAGACCAAACTAGCGCCTGCCAAAAATAACGGAAAATGTTTGTAAAATATAAATGGTTGGTTTGGTGGTCTTTAACGGATGCTTTATGGGAAATGTGTCGTCCGAGAGTCGGATAGACCCATTTTTTTATTTATAAATCTTTGGTATACGTTAGGTAGGAACCTAAAATTATTGTGGTGTGCCAAACTTGTCCCAAAAGAGACCCACATATGGCACAAAAACTTTTTTATGTTGTTTAAAAGACTTACATATCACACAAAAATGCCTCTGGAACTCGGCGTTTGTTGTTGATCCAAATGGATCGCTTACGTCCCTTAAATTTCTGCGAATTTTTACGAGGCGAAATTTAGATAAGAAAAATAATTAAATACTATATACAAATATTATACTATGTATATGTACTACATATATACATTGTGTATGTATTATAAATACAATTATTTACTTGAAGAAGATCGCCTTATTCTTATATACATATACGTAAATGTATATATTCCATGATAACACTTTTTTGCAAGAAAATTAAATATTTATTACAACTACAAGAAAATAACGGTGAACATGAATTAAAAAAGGGCGAATTAAAAAGTTCTTCAAAAATGAATTAAAAATGTTCATTAATAAAAAAAGGGAATATCGTATGAAAAGGGAATAACTTTTTTAATTCAGAAAATTTCTTAAAAAAATGAATTAAAAAAGTTGCAGGCGTTCAATACAAAAATCAACTTTTTCAATTCATTTTTAAAAAACTTTTTTAATTAGGTAAGCCTTTTTTAATTCGGTACCCCGAAAATAACAAATAACAAATCTGAAAAATTATCGATCTATTGGGGGTGTTTACATTAGGCATTTTATTCTGGATTCTTCGGCAACAAAATCCCTCATCGTTTACACTAAGCATTAAGAACCCGGAATTTTTTCATATGTATGTGTAAAAAATATTATCATTTCGTATTTGTTCTTTAAACAGGTTGGCGCATGGGATAGTATTTTTGTTTGCGTTAGTGCGAAGAATCCAAAGAAACCATCAAAATTTTGGTGTAAAAAAATCCCAAAAATAAAATCACACAAAACCGGTTTTGTATGAAAAGAGAAAAAAATTCAGGAATAAAATGCCTAGTGTAAACACCGTCATTAGAAAAGTGAACGACCTTTTGAGGTCATATTTTTAAAAATTTATATTCATTCATCGGATGCATAAAAATGCATAGACAAAAATTATAACCAATAACCAAAACCTCTTTTACAACAACAATAGCCATGAAAAAATCGGTTTTTCATTCATCATATTTTTGCTTTTTACTAGGTAAGTGTTTATGTAGTAGTGGAGATAATTATATACATATGCCTATCTATGTTACCAATTTTTTTTCTTGTTGCTGCCTGTGATAGCAAAAATAAAAAATTTACTATTTTCGCCTAGATGGCATAATGTGTCGGGTTACGATTTGTGTTCCTGCTACTGCTTATATTGCTATTGTCGCTTTTATCAGTCAATTAGTGCGGAGCCATGGGATTGTTCCAAATAGTTTATCTCTTTATTCTTATCTCTGGTCATGATAAACCAATTGAATAGGTATGATTGACAGCTGTTTCAAATTCGTCTTTTCTTGCGCACATAGTCATTCGGTGCGATAAAATCACAAGGCTTCGTTGTTTTCACAAAATTTGCACAAAAACTATCACCGCAAAACAATTCGATTTGTTTTTGTTTGCTATGAACTAGTGTTTATAAAAAAAGTATATCAAGAAAAAAGCACCAAATGACAGAATTTTTTAGTGAAAGAGATAGCAATACATGCGCTTGACCATACCTACTTAAATTGGTATATCATGGTTATACGTTGTATCGAGCAGTCACTGAGAAAAATAAAGTAATAAAAGACTAAACCTCGAAAAGAAATCTTTTTTTTTCGTTTAAAATACAGTCCACTAAATCTGGAGGAAATATCCATGGTCATTCGAACCGAATAAAGAAAAATAGTGATTAATTGTGTCGTGAAAAATAATAAATCGATTATTTCGTCGATAATATACAATTGAGTCGCAGAAAATTGGTATATCGATAATCATTTAATTTTCAATAAAAATATAAAATTCACCGACATTTTGTTTCATCGTGGTTCCAAAAAAGAGAAATAGTTCGTTCTCTTACACCGTCAAGAGAAGCACACATAGTACAACAGAACGTAAAGTACAGATTATTGCTGTCTTTGTAATCCTGGTTCGTGAAAAATAACAAATCGATTATTTCGTCGATAATATACAATTGAGTCGCAGTAAATTGGTGTTTCGATAATCGATTATTTGGCAAAAAATATAAATCATCTGGTGATAAAAACAACATCTGGTTAGCAATTTGGAAAATTGCAATTTATCATCGAAACGATATCCGCAACGATTCAGCTGGTTGAGAGATTGAATTGTAAAGCTGTAATTCACCTCTGTTCAGCCATTGAAGAGATTTAGCGTCATTATTAGAACAAGAAGATCGATGCGCTTTGCCCTAAGCGTCGCCGTTGGTTCATCAGGTATTGGTTCAAAAGTTAAGTATAATAATCTATACTTAAGTTTTGAAACGAGCATTGGCTACTTGAGTAAAAATTTTATATACGTTTAATTTAAATTTAAGTAAATTGGTCCTAACGTAATCATATTACTAAATTATTGTATTAAAATGGGTCGTACAAAAAAAGACTCACAAGAAATTGAGAAATTCGAACGCTTAATATCGTCATACGAAAACAAAGTGAAATATTTTCAAAAAAAGGTGCAGGAGTGTTCAACGTTGGTTGAATTTCGATCAGCTTTGTCCAGATTGAAATCGACTTATATACAATATGAAACTGCACACAGTAGTCTCGAAGAACTTGACAGTGAACGTGTTCCAAATCGCGATGAGTTCGAGGATTTATACGGAGTGGTAGAATCTCAGATCTTAGATGCAATTGATCAGCTAGATAACAAGGTCCCCAATCAGAATTCGAGTACAAATCCCCCAGTAGTAATTCAGCCTGTACAGCAGGCCTCTCTAAAAATCCCTGAAGTTCCATTGCCGAGATAATTGGCTAAAATTTCGAGGAATCTTTAATGATTTGTTTCATTCTAATATTCAGTTGTCAGAGATTGCTAAATTTCATTACTTAATTACATGCGTTCGAGACGGCAAAGCTTTTAAATTCATACAATCTTACCCAATATCAGCCGATAATTATCAAAAAGCGTATCAGAATTTAGTTGATTTTTATGATAATGAGGTTAAAATATAAAAAATTCACATGAAGCAATTGTATGACATTAAGAGACCAGCCGAGAATTCTACTTCAGCACTTCAGACATTTTTAGATACTGTGACCAAACATTATAATTGTCTTAAATCTTTAAGCGCTCCAGTAGAACACTGGGATTTATTTTTATCGCACCATCTCTGTGAGCGGCTTGACGACGCGTCACGTTCGGAAATAATTACAAAATCTAATTTAACCGAAATACTAAAATTTGACACGTTCGTCAAGATTTTGCAAACTCGTGTTCGAGTGTTGGAAGCAAAAAAGACGTCAGTCGCTTCACCATCTCACTCACTCCGGTTGAATAAACCAGTTCCTCGGGAGCAGATTAGTGTCCTCTCGGAACAAAGCTTGAGTTGTCCGTTTTGCAAGGATGGTCATCGAATGGATTCCTGCCCCAAATTCAAGGATCAAGGTGTGAAACCTCATCATCGATTTAATTTCGTAAAGCGCCGTGGTATTTGTGTGTCATGCCTAGATGAGGGTCACAAATCAGTGGCCTGCAAAAGCGTTTGTTCCGTGTGCTCGCAAAAACATCACACCTTGTTGCATTTCGGTGATGCAAGACACGAAGGAAAAAACTCGTTTTCGATTAAACAAAACGCGCAAGGTGAACCCAATGTGGCTGCAAAGCTCGCTTCGCGCCCTTCACAAGTATATGAACCAACTCAAGCGACAAACTCTAATCAAAGCCAATCTAATTTAGAGAATTTGACTTCCTCAGTTCTTCAAGCTAATTCAAGGTTCGATCACAGGGCAAATTAGTCACAAATTTTACTGGGTACAGCTGTGGTTTGGGTTCGAAATGCAAGTGGCGATCGAATTCCGTGCCGAGCATTACTAGATAGCGGATCCCAGGCAAATTTTGTAACGGAAAAAGTCAGACAAATTTTGGGCCTTAAATTCGAGTCAGCAAACGTAAAAATTTCAGGCATCAATAATGACGTAATCACAGTTAATAAAAAATTAACTATCATTATCGAGTCACAAAAATCTAACTACAAAACGACTATCGAATGTTTAGTAAAACAGAAAATTTCAGGATTAATTCCACAACATCCAGTCAAAATCGACGCAAAAAGGATTCCCAATAACATTCAGCTTGCCGATCCATGTTTTTTAAACCGGATGCTATCGATCTTTTGTTGGGCGCTGAATTGTTCTTGGAAATAATCAAACCTGAACAACTGAATATAGTTCGGGG